>LWMK02000009.1:1236687-1472954 GCA_001693075.2 Taenia saginata | reverse complement strand
ACACTTGGATCGCATGCATTTTGTTCCTATGACGCCCGACCGCCACATTTGCTCAGGTTTCTACGATGCCCTCGTGTTTCTTCTACGGCATCAACTAGGCATGGAATCGCAATATGTGTTGTGTGTGTCTCGACCCATTCGAAAACTTTGATTCGTATATCCATCTTCCATTGGAACACATTGTCGTGGGAGAGGAGGGCCAAGAAGCGCGCATTTGCTGCACCGAGTGCTACGCGGAATTGATGGCACTATAGGACCACACTGCGTTCGAATCTCGACTACTGGGATGGTTAGCTCGTGGGTGCTTCTCGCAGCACCGATTACGTTGTGATGGCTGACACGGCAGGCTCACCCGGCAGGCTGACTGAGGGGAGCGTAGGGGACGACGCTCGAAAGAAGAGAGGGGCTGTGTAATACTTTGTTTGTTCGAACTACCGGTTTAGGTCACTTGGGTGGCCATCTTGTTCTAGCCGGTTGGTCGGCCTCCGGGCCGTGCCAACAGCCCCCAAGCCCTCTGTTCCCGGAATATATATATTCTGCCCTAGTACTGCGCCTTCTTTTACCTTAAGGGGAGCCTCGGGACGCTACATTGGTGGCAGCGGAAAGCGGACCCGACTTTGATGGATTTTATCCTGCTCCATGCCGCTTCTGGCAAATTTTGGCGTTGTGAAAGAAGTGCATGTGCTACGGAGGGGAGAACCTTTGGTATCTCGTAACAGAAGGGTTGAGATCGACGTTCATCTTCGGCATCTCCCTCGCCCTCGTGTTCGACAGGGAAGCTATTAACAACTGAAGCGACACTAGCCGTGGACTCCAAGCCCAGAGGAGGGCCAAGAGGCGCGCATTTGCTGCACTGAGTGCTACGCGGAATTGATGGCACTACAGGAACACATGCGTTCGAACCTCGACGACTGGGACGGTTAGCTCGTGGGTGCTTCTCGCAGCACCGATTACGTTGTGATGGCTGACACGGCAGGCTCACACGGCAGGCTGACTGAGGGGAGCGTAGGGGACGACGCTCGAAAGAAGAGAGGGGCTGTGTAATACTTTGTTTGTTCGAACTGCTGGTTTCGGTCACTTGGGTGGCCATATTGTTCTAGCCGGTTGGTCGGCCTCCGGGCCGTGCCAACAGCCCCCAAGCCCCATGATGCGAGAATGAACTGCAGAAGCGATATTAGTTAATAGGTCGTAAAAATGAAATTAAATCAATCATTAAACATGAGGCGATGCTAAGCGCTTAACTTTATGCGTTATGCGCTAAGAGAATAAAATGAGTTAGAGAGACAATATCGTTAAGAACGAACTTGCTTGGATGCTGCCAATTCGATTGCGCCCAAAAACTGCATACTTGAAGCAAATATTAAAATAAATTACGGTACTGAAAACATCAGCATAGAATTTTAGGATTGAAAATGATTTCTAACCTACTACTTGACCTTGAAGGACATTAAAGTCTTGGAGACACCAAAATTTTTATAACATTCTTTTAGGTAAAAGTACGCATTCAAACAGCGCGTTATATTCCTGTACTGCATAATTGCCCGTCAGTAAGATAAATTGGCTCAGATAAACTCGTGGTTGAAGAGCCTGGAAACTACGCAAGCATGTTTTAATTGATGGTGATGTAGCGGCAAGTATGTGCAGGATCGATTTTTTGGCTTTGCGTGTTGTGTCTTTGCCAGCAGTTTTCTTTAGTCGCGACGGTAAATACCCTGAATTCTATGCTTCGATCAAAGGAAATCAATTTGTTTAATCAGAAAGCCCTGGTCCGATGTAGTATCATGCTTTACTACCTTGCCGATATTGTTATAAAGTTTTGAAATTCATTTGAACGTTGGTACATCGCTATCGCTTTGTTCTCTGGGTCACCTATGTATACTTCATTAACTCGTCATAATCTACGTCCACTTTGGTACTACTTGAGACCTCAGTGGCTTGTTTTGGGGGCCCTACTCAGGTGCCTCACTTTTTGTTTTCTTGGGATTTTATCACCAACACTAGTTTTTACGGCTTTGTGTTTTAAAAATGTTGTCGAATTTCGTTCCATCCTCTGCAATCTCTATTTCGTGGGTTTTCAAAGCTTAGTATTTGTCATTCTGGGCTTTCCAACTAACTAGATGGATATTTCATCACCAGGATTTCGTCTTACATTCTATTAGTTGGAATTAATAATAGATTCTGGGTTTTAATACCGACAAGTCAGCCTACCCATTTCAATGTACTAACTTAGCCTCCGCACCTCTCTAGTGTAACACCAAGCATATCGATTAGTCTGTGTGTCATGGATACTTCTGCACCTCCACCTCCTCCTTCCCCTTCTGCATCACCTAAGGAGAATGCTCGTCTCGCCTCCTCTACCTCTTCTGCCACTGCATCCATCAACGAGACCCATCCACCACCCACTCCGCTTATTAAGAACAAGAATTACGCCGGTCCGCCTATCCCGCTGAAAGAGAAGCGGCACTCCTCCTCCATTTTTAACGTCAGTCAGGATCGCCATCTCGTCCCTCTGCCATCCATTAAAGGTGTGATTCCTTATTATCTTGTAGACCTGGTATCTCTACTTCTGTTGCAGCTGCTCTAGGGTCTAATTACACGTTCTGATGTGACGCGATTCGTTCTTGGGCACGTAACTACAGCACGCCCAAATGTGCTTCTCACTTGCATCTTGCTTTTGTGCTAAGGTTGGCGTTAATTTTAACCAATCCTTTTGTTAATGTGGGAATGGAGTGTCTGCTCTTACATTCTGCGGGTCATTTTTGCTCTTCGTTAGTCCGCAGTTCTTGGTTTAAGTGGAACTTGATCAACTTCTCTGGGTGTATCTCGCCCATAATTAGCTACGTCTTCTTGGCGTTTCTGGATGGGTTAGATAATTACCTCTATTGTAGCACTCGAAGCAAGTGATATTACAAATTTTACTACGAGAACTTTTTGTCCGTGTGTTTTTTACCCTATACTTATGTTTGAGGTTCAAAGGAAATCTCGGCACGCTTGTTTTTGCAAGAACCTGATTAAGACCTGGGTTTATTAGCCTCTGCGTATCCATTGTTCGTTACTCGATTTCAGCAGCTACTCTTCGAATCTGTCGTAGTAGTCTTAAGACCTACGGGCTTGTTACGTGCGGAGTTCTTTGGAATCATGTGGAACAATGACTTTTTTATCACTGGTAGACGCAGCAACATCACAGGAGCGTGAGCAGTTGTTCCTACAGAAACTTCAGCAGTGCTGCGTGGTCTTTGACTTCCAACCGGACCCACTCTCCGATCTGCAGGGCAAGGAGGTGAAACGCAATATCCTCAATGAGATGATTGAATATGTTTTGGAAGCTAGAGGTGGCGGTAGTGCCAACGGTAGCGGAGGTAACGGCGGTGCTAATGCTATTGGTGGCAGTGCCATCACTGAGCCCATCTACCCCGCAGTGGTGAAGATGATTGAGGCCAACGTCTTTCGCACCCTCCCGCCGCCAAGCAACCCCTCGGGCGCGGAATTCGATCCAGAGGAGGATGAACCTACGCTCGAGGCCTCGTGGCCACATCTTCAGGTTTGTCGGCCTTCCCACTGCTTTTGTTTTTTGATCATTATCTTCTCCAATTTTTCCTAATGCCTACTTTTCATTCCGTGGTTGAAAGCTAAAGCCTTTATTTCAGTTCTTTCGCTTTTCGCCGTTGTTCAAACTATTTTTCTGATTAAAAGTTATGATCTTGGCAGAAACCAATACTTTTAATCATAAGAATTTTCAAGAAGTAGTTAAGAAGACGTGTTTCCCTTTTTATCTTTTTAAAGCAATTGCCTTATTCGGTTCTACATCAGCAGAACCCTCTTTCAGAAATAGCTGTTCATGCTTTCGAAAATGTATTCATATTTGTGATGAGTTCTTCATAAACTTAAGCAACTTTCAGTCCAAGTGTTGGTTTACTTTTTATCCTACCGGGAGGTACGGTCTGTTTGTACTGCTTTAATGCATTATCTCGGTAAACTCCTCATTTCCTGTCGGAGACCGTCACCTTACACTAGAGTGCGATGTTACTTCATTGAAGAAGGATCGGGGAAGTGTGAAGCTTACTTCCACTCCTTCACGGTACTCATTTTCGTTGCTTTCTCTATGTCAGATCCCTAACCCAAAGCGATTCAAATTTTTGCTCATTTTGTTCCTTCGTGACATTAATGGACTCAAAATGGCACCCCACTTCACTTTTTTTGATTGTGCCAACTCATCTGCCCCATTCACTTGTGTTCAATCTCTCCTCCTGTTGTGCTCTCCTACCATTTCTCATTTCCACGCGGCCATTACTACGCTTCTCTTGGCGCCTTCCCTCCAACGATGACACCTGTGACCACTTTTTTACCCCTTTTTAGAGAGCCTATTCACGCGCTTCCGCTCCCAATTGTCAAAGTTGTAGTGGTCCAACTTCTGTATGCCAAAGTCTTTTTTATAGACACGGGCAAGAGTGTTTTACTCTTAGACGAACACAGACTCTGAAGTAAATAGGCCGTAGATTTTACATGATTTTTTGGTTCACACTATGGTTGTTTAACGGTAGAGTAGGCTAGGAATCGCACCAGCCCAGCCAGAGGAAGATAGTGCTGACCTACTTTTGCATTTAGCGCTTGCATTAAATTAGCCTACATCATTATCTTGATTACTGCTGTCATGCCTCTCGATGACTCGCTTCCTTACTATTCAGCAGCCGTTTCATTTGTAATTCCTCCGCATGGATGAGTAATGAAGCTTCTTCTCCTTCTAGCCTTAGTACTGTGTTGCCACATTGGCTTCTGCTTTGAGTAATGCCTCAGCGACTCCTGGGAGTGTGCTATAATGCTCTGATTTTAAAGAAAAGGGAAAGATGAACCATTTCGTACGTACGAACTTTCTGAAGCAGTTAGACCGTGATTTAACTAGCAACCATAGAGTTGAACTATGCTTCCCTTTGTTTCACCCCCCTCCCTGGTGAAAGAGTAGTTTTATTTCTAAAAAAATAGTGCACTTTTTTGGACCAAATAGGTACCTGACCAAAAAAAAAGGTTTCAGATAGATGGCTTTTGCTTTCGGGTAGTGACATCAAAGCGTATGGTCCTCTGTTCCCATTCGCTTACTCGAATGCGTGGCTTCTTTTGACTTGACCCCCGAGAGAAACAAACCGCCGCTGCACTGCCATCATGTGCCGACCGTCCTCTGCAGGCCTAGCCTTGAGTGTTTGACCGAAGTGCTCTTCAATTAAGCCACCATCGGAAGCTACGGCATGATTTCGTGCAAGAAAGAGTAGTACGCGCGTGTCCACGCATTCCTGTCCGCAGTATCTTTGTATCGCCTCAATCTCGTCTTGCGGTTGCCGCCTCCCTGCTCGCCTGTCCGTTTCTCTGTTTCTCTTGTGCCCGTGCCTGTCCGTAGGGCCGCCTGTCTGTATCACATGCATAGGCATTACCCCGTGTCAGCTTGGCTGGCTGGATGTTTGAACTGGTTTTTAAACCGCCTTGCTTTCGTGTTTCCCCCCTTTCTTCCAGCTGGCAAAACATCTCGATGTTCTTTGAACGGGACTGTGCTGCGGTGGTCGTGATTAAAAGCATCAGAAATTACTTGGAGGAAAGACCTTGCAATTCTGCTCGTTTTCTTCATCCATTCTTTCATTCACGTAACCCGCCTTAGGCGTTCCCAAGTTTTCGAACTTTGTTACCGCAATCAACCCAAATTGTTTGACGATAGGTCACATGAATCCGAAAATCTGTGGGTGTGTATGTATTTACATAAAAGTGGTGTCATGGGATTCTTAGTTATCACGTGGGACACCTGCTTTTCTCCGCTCACTTACTGTGCATTCGTTGGGAGGCTTACTCATCAAAAAGATAGATAAACCTACGGACGAAATTGGCAAAGTTATTTGCGCAGAGATTTATTTACATACTGAAGCAGCAACTGCTAGATCCTGGTGAAAGGTTGCGTTGATGCCATTTGCAAGGCAAAAACTGCAGTTTAGATTAACTGGTTCCTATTCAGCTTCATTAATGAAGGCACGGAGATAGTAGCTGAATCATAGAAAATGTGATTACTGATACCACACTTTGGCATTTCGAAGCTTGCTCTCGAGAAGTAACAATTAGCGCCCAATTTACATAATCTAATCCTCTATTAATGAGGAAGGATGGTGCATCACTGTATGGAACCGGTGCAAATACCAGGTGCATTGACTATCCGTTTGATTCTGTTTTCTTTCCCTTTTTTATTCACGAAAATCTACTAAACAATGAACGCGGTCTGACTTCTCATTAGTTGTTCTGCCTTTGTCCGGTGGTTTTCTTTCTTGCCGCCCATCCTCCCTCCCGGGGATTGTTCGTATTTTTTGTCGCGTTTATCACTGCTTCTAACACTCCTTATGTTTCCGAGTAGTAATGTGCTTTTAGAGTTGAGATTTTGATCCCACTCGCCAAAAGGCTAGCGAAAAGCTCTAGATCCTCATTCTTTATTAGTGCGTGGGCTGCCAGGGGTCTCAGGGGAAACTGCCCAGGTGTTTCGCTGCTCCAGCATTGGGAGCAATCGTTATTTGCGCTTTAAACCGGTCAAACGTTATATTATAATATTTTTTTGCCTCAGCTTCCACCAATTTGTTGGGACATGACTTATCAGAGTCGCATAAACTGCTGCAGGACCCATGTCGCGCATTTGTGACGTTTGGGACTATTAAAGACGTCACGTGATATCCGGACCGTTTAAAGTCACAAAATTGAAGTGTTAAACGGTTCCACAGGTCTAAAGGTTTATGCCTTTGATTCTCTCTTGTCCCATAAGGTAGTGCCAGCATTTTGCCGCCTACTTTCCATTTGTTTGTTTACAGGCATATGGCGCTCCGCTGTATTTCTTTATGTGTTCAAGCTGTTTACTTTCCTAGCAAATTGCTGTTTCTTATTTCATTTTCGAGGTCGGAGTCAGCTGTGAGAGATTAGATTTCACCTTCGGGCTAAGGGAATGGGAATGGGGATAAAAGGTTAGGGAACTATTTCCGAAAGAAGTGTTCATGTCTTCGGAAGAAAAGTGGTTGACTTTCTCTGTTACTATTTTGGATTTGGTGAAGGCCTCAATCAGAATTTTGGGAATGAGTGCGCTCGCCTCTTTTCTTTACAGGAGAATCAGGTGCTCTTTTGACTTCCAAGTCGTTGATTTTTGCACACATGGGTGTGAAATCTGCTGATTATGGTTGGGTTTTTTAAACTAATGCTTGAAATTCCCTTGGCTAATTGAGCCTCGTTTGCACCTGCTGGCCTACTCCCCTCACCCTTAGCTTCCCTACTTTCGATGCTCATTTGGGTACCATCGTGATGTAAGCCTTCAGCTTACTCTTCTTAACACTCTACGTTCTCTTCTGTTCTACTAAGCATCATTTGTCAACCACATGCTTTAATATTTTGATATCTGACTGTTATCCTACCACGAGAAAATGTTGACTTTCCCTAACATACGGCTCTCGATGCATCCATTCTTCAAGTTTCCAAAGATTTGCAAGTATAATTGTGACATGGGCCAAACATTTCAGTGGTGTCAAGATTCGTTATTTAGAAAGCCTTTTTGGTCTCCTGATAATCAATCTGCAACGATGTAGCTATCACTCTCTCATTAACGTTCTACTCGATGGTGCTGTCTGTTGCGCTAAATTTGGCTCTGCCCGCACACCATGACAAAAGTTGGAATAATTTGGTCTCCTCCCTACTCCACGCGGGTGTAAATAGCAGCGTTAGTGCTTAATCTAACTCCCCAATCTCATGAATTTCTTAATTCAAGAAGGCAATCGCCTTTCTTACGGTACTTTACTGTTGTCATATTCCTCTTCGCTCTTAGCTTTTAATCTTCCCTCTTCTTTCCTTCCCACCAATCTTAAATGCGCTTTGTTTGCCCTACTAGTAGGATTAGTCACATGAGGAGGGTTTTCACATTGTCTTTTGTGGTCTCACCGACCCCACAAATGGGCTAGGGAATTATGACCACTGATCAATTCATTGAAGACTCCAGCATTGATGCTGACAAAGTTTGTCCTGGTAGCATTCCTTGATAAGCTTCCCAATTCCGATGGGGTTTAGGAGGTTCTGGGCTGCTGTAAAAGTAGTAAATAAGTTCCTCTTAAGTCAAACCCATCACCTCCAACGCTTTGGGGTCCGATCTTCCAAGTGCACCAGCCTTGTCTTTATCTGTGTGATGAATCTGGAGACGGAGTCTACTTTTTAGGTCCGTTCATTGAAGCGCTTCAGTCCTCATGTGCTAATCTTGAGAATAGACAAGTGAGGCCATGTTTATTGGTCCATCTGTGCCCTTTCGCTGTAAAAGCAGTGTTGCTATTTGCGCTTTTTTACTTTTGGAACTGTACTTATGCTGCCCAATAGCGGAAAGGCCTTTTCAAAGCCTCCGGCCTTAGGTATTGGTCTTGGAAAGTTATGCAACTGTTAATAAGTACGGTTGGATCTTTTCCATCCACTGGACTATTCATTTCGGAGTGTTTTGAACGCTTGTGATCAGGGAGCATTGGGCGCTGTGCCTAACAGCTGTGATTTTTGAAGGCATGTCTGTTATGCCAATCGCCGTCGCTATTTTACAATCCCATCAGCTAGATCCACCAACTTTGTCACGCGAATCAAGGAAATGCATTTGTTTTTCCCCAGCGGGAACCAATGGATGTGGTTTAAGTAACGCTGAGTGAACCAGCTAAAAAAATGTTGAGAGCTAGGGAGGAGGGCACATCACAATTCCCACGTGTGTGTGTTTTCCTCCGCACTGCGTGACAGCCTCGTGCCGGAAGCGCTCACATTTTACTCGTTCCGTATGCAAATCACATGCATATGCATGTATGTGGACACAAGCACTGCTTGCTTCCGTTGGTTCGTTTGATCCTCCACCCTTGCCCCCTCCTCTCCCCATCTCCATTTCCTACATCCGATTTGTTTTTGATCTTCCCCTATGTAACTGTGCCATAAAAGGAAATCCGTTGTTCTCACGCTGAGTAAGTTGTAAGGCATGCAATCCTGGACGCTTACAAATAGGCCTGAGAAGCCACTGTTTTTGAACTCAAACGAGCAGCTCATCATTCATCACTGGAAGTGCTGAATCAGGAGATGGTACAAGTATTCCTTTCCATTGACGATTTGATTTCTTTCTCCTTTGCTGACTACGAGGCAGCCGGGCATGATATCGGAATAACTGGTAAAATACGATGTGACTCAAATTGTTCACCTTTCGTGCGTGTCTGCAGGCAACATAGGTCTTCCATAACTTCACGCGCTGTATCTGCTCCATCCATTTATGTACGTTTCCTCTATGAAATATTAGATAGAGCTTCCATATATGTAGCATTTAAAATGCTTCCGACCACTTCTTGGCTATCCACTTCAAAAAGTGGCTTCATTGTTAGCTCGTAGCTTGGGGCAGAGCCATTAACCTCCGGTGTGGCGGCCCAATCACAGCAGTCTTAGGGGGTCTGAGTAAGCGTTCATTTAAAGGCAACTTCATTTCTCCTCTAAGGTTCATTGACACTTTAGTTCACCTCTCCTCTTCTAATACCACCATTAGGCTAACCTGTTTACCTGTATCCACCGGCATGTAAAAATGCAAGGAAAAGGGTGCAAAGCATTAGTCATTCAATGTGCATTCCTGATCCCTGGCATTTGAAGGTTTTACAGTTATCTCAATCCCCATATGCCCCCAGAAGCGCAACAACACCAAAATCTCTGCTACTAGCGCATTGGGTTGTCTTTTAGCCTTCTCTGTCAGTCGGTTGCAGTCAGCCCCGTCTAGCGGTACTTGAGAGTACCTTGTCTGTGATACTCAAGGTCAAAGCTCCTGTTTCCACCTCTTATAGTACTCTGATAACGGTACGCTCTAGCATGGATTTGCTATTTCAAGAGTAACTTAGTCGTAACGATGCCACGGCGGAGTAAAAGCATTGGAGTTGTTTAAAGTATTTTATGTGTTGTGATTTTGTCCTTTAGCAATCGAATATAGACGCTTTTGGCTTTCAGCATCCGTCTTTATTACTCACACAATGAACAAGAACCCGCGGCAGTAGTCGACTTTGACTTGCTATCCAGGGGTTTGGCAGAGCTGTCTATAATTAGGTCGCAGCGATGGCCATAAGGTTTATCGTTCAATTATCATAAAGTACTTCGCAGAGTAGTCACTCAACGCTCAAACTAGGCACAGCCATGACCCTTGTCACATGCACTTGACAGCTGCAACTCTGGTCACATGCGCCTCGCGCCAGGATTGAGGACAGCCCACTGCCGCCACCGGGCTAGTAGTTTGGATCGAATCTTGCGTCCACTGATAAAATGGTGAATGTGTAGTCTTTCACGGCCACGTCACTCACTTGAGGCTCAGCTGTTCGGTCTAACCTCTTGGCAATTTTAAGACCAAAACCTGTTGCTAGGGCGGAATTTCCCACTTGATCGACGTGTCCTGTGAATGTGTGTGTTTGTTGGCTAGCCACACCCTCTCCAGTCCAACACCTTGCCCATTGACATTTCTCTCTACTGTGCCTGGACTTGCGAAGACACGAATGCTGGTTTTGGACTTACTCGGGATTTCGCATGAACCGCTATGGGTCAGCCGTATCAGCGACAGTTCCACGATGTTTGACAGATAGTTGATAGGGTTCACTGTCATGATGCGTTTTTATAGGTACCTTCTTTTCTTCCATCAGCCTATTATACAATGCTTGAGTCTCACCGAGTTATAGAAGATATTGCCTTCGTATCTCCTGATTTCATGCACTGCTGACTTGCAACTCCTTTGATACCTAGACTGTCACTCATTGAGGAACTTTCTTCATTGGGTAATGTCGTCATGGCCCCCTTGCCTATCTGCCAATGAATGCTTGTATTTTTCTGACTCATTGTTACGCCGCCGACCGCTGCAAGTCGAATTCCATGTGCCTCTTACTATCCTTGTAGGCCTGTTACTTAATTGACGCAAAAATGAGGGCATTCGCTAGTTCGTTTTTACCTATTTTCTCTGGTCCAATGCTGTCCAAACGGGAAGTTGTGCCGAGCTGCACAACTTTTTATTAATGAATAAATGGATGCATCGCGTCCCCCTCCATATCCACATCACTTGTATCCCTGGTTAGTCTGGGTCTCTCAAGCGCCACATGGCTTGCTTTTCAAGGAGCTACGATTTGCAATCGATTAACCTTCAGACATCTTATTTGGCCCAACTGTTGGTTTCGAACGAAGCAGACGTAAATCGCACATTGAGGTCAATTTGACTGTAGAGGTCAAAAAGGATACCACCAAGAAAAGTTGGAATCTCGCTGAGTTACCTTTTTACCTTCAAATCTCCCATTTACTGCACCGCCTGGGATGATGCCGTTGCGACCTTGTCTGTTTTATGACTCCTACAGCATTAGAGTCACCTGATTTGATTATTTGTTGACAGGTATTATGGCTCACACACCCCTCGTCACACGTGTCTGGACGCTTGCTCCCAAATCCCCGACTTCATTTATCCACATGCTTTTTGTGAACGCAAAATTGAGGAGGCAATGCTGACGTTGACATTGATGAAATATTGTCTGTTTTTTTCTCCATTCCTCGCCTGTGACCTAGTTTTAAGTAACCCAGTATTATTGCAGTTGCCTGTCCTTGAACTTGGCGTTTTGCTAAGACGAAAGCTTTCATTCAGAACGGACGACCACAGCGTACCGGATTCACTAGCTAGCCAAATATTGTACTCGTGGGTGCTTCGATCTCTGCAGTTTTGTGAACCCTAATAATATTATGTTGACCTGGAAGTCCCCCTCCAACTCATTTCCTGAGTTTCATGAAAGACAGTGAGTTGTTTTTAGATCAAACTGTACCATGTATAAACAAGTAGCATTTCCTCGAAGTCCGTTTGCTTGACTTGCTCTCAGGCATGTACACTTCTCACTGCGTATTTGACCGCGGTGAGTCGAGTCACATGCGTGCCTTCTGCTAGGCGCTTGACCCTGTATACATGTGGCTGTGCATATGTGTGTGTTTGCCGTTTGTCACTGCGAAATGGAGACTACGATAGTTGGTGTTGCATCATTATCTGCTTTTTCTTCACATGTCGGCTTGATGGACTGCAGGCCTCTGCTCTCCTGCACTCATGGCTTCTTGATAGCACTGTTTGACCTTGATTGATTAGGTGCTACAGGCAAATTTTTACTCAACCTTCTTGATTGAGTGTGTCTTTGATAACAATCCAGGGGTATTCCATGCCGTCGAGCCCACACCAATTATGTCAAAAGGTATTCCTTCCACACGGGTGATAGAAAACTAGAGCTGCTTGGTTTTTTTCTGATGACGTAAAAGGCAGGATTACATCTCTTCCGCGTCCTTTTCTTCGCTCATAATAGTATTAGGAGGCTGGCCTCCAACTTTTCTGTTCAAAAGTATTGATCAATTTTCCCTCAATGCAGATTTTAACACCCTAAACTGCATCGTCTCTTGGAGCATTCCAATCCTTTCTGGCTGATTGCGGGTTTTTACCAAATGATAGGGCTAAGGTTAAATTATGTGTTTTTCCACGTAATAACAAGGTGCTGCTCCTGATGGGAGGGCAACCCATCCTTGTAATCCCTTTTTTTCAACCGGAGGTATGATTCCTAGGCGAAGTCTTCTAGCTTGAGGAATCACTGGGACTGTATTAGTTCCTTCTACTAACCATCAATTTGGGATATCGATGCACCACTAAATTTTTAATGACTCATTATCATTGGAACAGCCCATCGCAATGCAATGATGTTGAAATCTGAGTTTCCTAGAGGTCAAATGTCCACTTTGTTGGGTTTTTTTCCTTGTCTTGCTAACTTTTTTATCATTTGCCCTAGCATGCGCCAAACTTTGTTCCGTATTTGTTAATCCACTCCTAGGTGGTCTTAGATGGATGAAAATGTCTGCGTCTTCGCCTTTAAACTATGCTTACTCTGCGTCACTTCTGGTCTCATATTTTTAGCTTTAAAATCACCTCTCCACTGGCAAATCATTTTGATAAGCTTTGATTTGACTATTTTTCGTAAAAGTGACGAAAATTTCGAATTACGCACTAAAATTGCTCTGAAATGGTCGAGTAGGTGCGCTACGGGGCTGCAGTCGCCAAATTGGGACATACACTTATTTAGGAATGAAGAGACGAAAATGCCTTTATACTCAGGCGAACTTTTCTTTTTAATGTTCCAATTTTTTTAGACCCTCATACATTTTTGGTTAGACTTATCGCAGTTGCTGGAAATTGTGTAACTGCATATTAATCAATTCAATTTTGGGCTAACACCTCTTAGTTGACAAGCGTGAGGTGACACCACACCTATCGACTCTGCAGTGGCAATTTCTTTGCTAAATAATCCTTTTTTTTGCTACGATCAGGTTTTGTTTGCCCAACAATGGGTGTGTGCACCCGGGTGCTTTTTGTTATTGTCAATCGCACCTCTACGTCTTCTAATAAACACTGGTGATGGCTTGAAAGGCGTGTGAAAAATTCGTCACACTTCTGCCTATCTAAGGTGCCTTCCTTCTTTTCCGGGGAGATTTGGCCGATAGTTGGGTAAAAACTGTTCGCGTCGACGCCTGCATTTGTGGAATGATTTACTACACAGTCGAGCTCTCGCATTATCTCAGAGTAGCTTTATCGTCGAAAAGATGGGTGACTGGCAGCTTACCCAGAGTATGCTCTATTCATTGACGCATTTCTCTTGTTCACTTTACTAGCTCGTCTACGAATTCCTCCTTCGTTTTGTGGAGTCACCGGAATTCCAGCCCAACGTTGCTAAGCGCTACATTGATCAGCGGTTCGTCCTTCAGGTAAGGAAAGGAGCAGTGCTTCGGACAGCTTTTCTCTCAACTTCACGAACTCCGGGTCTAGGTTTGAAGCATCCTTTTTGAATGAATATTAGGTAAAATCACCTGCAAGGTGTACAGTAATCAAAAATAAACTTTAGGTTTTGGTTTTATAAAGTGCTTATCGAGCATATAGTTTTGGTTCTTTTTTATTTCCCTCAGATTATAGAAGATTATAAGAGAAGGGGTAAGTCGGTATCATATTCGTGCTTCGTTTCTTCGCCTGTATATTTATTTGTGCTGCAAGTTAAGTAAAGGGGCTGCGAACCTACAGCACGCTGGAAAGTGAGCTCCAGCTTTGAGTTATGGCCATTAATCTTTTGATCTCAATCAAATAGCCTTTTACGGATACGTGGATGAGTCCGTGCTCAAGTTCAGCTCTTGTTTTTGTGAGGAATGCAGAAATTGAATCCAGTAATTGGAGCATCATCGTTGCTGCCTCAGTGGGTCTGTCACTCTGAGAGGCGGTAGAGGGATTGTGAGCCGTAGTGAAGGCATTTGCATCTCGAGGGATCCATGAAGAGGCAGCTTTCATAATTACAGGCTCTAAAACAGCAGATTGGTTGGTGTATTGCGGTTAATTGCAATATGACCACCCATTGACAAGATATAATTGAATCTCATGTCACAACCTCTCATTTGATAGCGCGATAGTTGGGTTTAAATGCAGCATTTGCTGGTCTACTTATTCAACTCCCCTACGTAAAACAAGCTTTCACGCATTGATTGGTTGTTGGATCGACCGTTTCCTTGCAAGGCATGAAAAAAAGAATCGTTAAACTCTCATTCAACAAGTTGTCGCCCCGCGTTCGCTCGGATTCCAATGTGGTTCGCTTCCAGTGCCTTCTCGCGACTGGCCTTGATTCCTCCTATCGTAACAGCTAAACCCGACAGATGTGGTTTGGCTTACTTGCTTTACAAGCTCTAGGAATCTCAATGTGGTTGGGGAAGGTTGCGGTAGCATAATGCACCGCTTTGAAGTGTTAGCTTAGGTTGATGCATTACCAGATGGACGATCCATTTTTTCCTTAAACTTATTGTATAAGCTACATAATGTCCTATGCATGTTGGCTTGTTTGCTGGCTGACTTTTGATGAGAAGTGCCTGGAGTTGTATCATTCAATATCCGAATAAAAGCATCTCTGGTTAATCCCAGACGATCCAGAACACCGAGCTTGCACGAAAATGGCAGCTGAGATTTGTGTACTCAATGCCACCGCGGAAAGACCTCTTGGGAGATAGTCGAAGCTCTCGAATTAGTCAGAAAAAGGTTCATTCTTTGCTAAGGTGCACATCGCCTCAAAGCCCATCCGTGAGGAGGTTGCACTTTGGGATGAGAGGAAGATAATGCATCATCTTTATCCCCCATGATCTCTGTACCTTCCTACAAATAAAAGTGCTATCGTAGTGACCGTGTCTAAGGCTAGGCTGTTTGCCCCTCGAGACATTTCTTTCCATGTGGGGACTTGGCTGGCTTGCGTCCCTCATTGGAAATGGAAAAGTAAATACTCAAAAGCTATTTTCTCCAGTTATCACAAGAGATTATCTGAACCTTTGAATGCCTAATAATTCTCTGGTTTGCCCGTTTGAAGCGCACATTTGCGTCAGTAACTCGTCTCGTAACACTTGAGAAAGGATTAGCTCGAGCTATGGTCAAAAGAAATTCTAATTTTCTTTGGAGAAAAGTTTTACCATCTGTAACAGTCTTCTTCATCCATCCCCTCGTCTTTGTTGCCTGCAGTTACTAGAACTGTTTGACAGTGAGGACCCACGGGAACGCGATCTAGTCAAGACAATCATGCACAGGATCTATGGCAAGTTCCTCTTTCTCCGTTCCTACATTCGACGGCAGTTCAGCAACGTATTCTACAAGTGAGTGGCCTATCTTTCCTCTTCCTTTCGAATGCCTCGGTGTTTGTCAGATTGATAAGCCGGAATTTTACCAAAAATCGGTATCATTAGTTGTGCAAATGTTTAGCTCTTTCGGGGGCGGGAGCGCTGCCGAGTGTGACCTTTGAGCCCTTCTAGCTTTGCTTACTCACAATTGCCTGAATTGCCGGCAATTATGTGACCGGGTAAAACAATTCCCATTCTTGCATAGACATCAATCGCTGCCCTCCGTGATATGGTATGGTATTGCTGGGGACTTGGACCTGCATTATGGGCAGCAACAGTACTTGTGTTCGGCATTCTTTGAATTCCTCTCCATAATTAGCTCAGAATTCTCTGTAGGTCTTCATAAATCCTCGCGGCTGTTCCACACGAATTGATTCCAACTTGATTGCTTGTCGTTCTCGAAGTGAACGTCACTTACCTATCGAGAATGTGAAAACGATACTTTTACATCTTTCTAAAGTGTTGCTTAATTGGATTGTTCCTCATTAAAGACTTCGATGTAGATCTTGAAAAAGGTGATGATAAGTGGTGGAACCCGGCCATTTAAAGCCTACCCGCATGTTCAAACTCGTCGCCTTTTTGACAAGTCAGGGGTTAGGGAACCTTTGCTATAAATTTGGAGTGGATTACGAATCCATCAAGGTAGCCAACTCATCTAGGGTTTGTAGTGAATAGTAAAGGTGGGGAGGTTGTCTCCCCCGCCTTCAGTTTCATCAATCTGAACGCTGGCTATAGACGAACGCCATGACACCAAGGCGGACCTGGAAATCTGCTGTAACTGGATGGCTAGAAGAGTACGGTCATTATACGAGCAGACTTATACCTACTCGGCTTGGAGGTCTTATTATGGCGGAAGCTAAGTCGGCGTATCATAATGGAGCAAGCCTCGATCCCCTTCAGGAGTCGTCTTTGGTACCTCTGCACTGGCTGCCACAGAACTATTCGTATACACCGATGTCACTCATTCGCGAGACGGAAGTAGAGATAATCTGATCACTTGCCTCTCAGAAATTAAGATAGTCTTCATCAATGGAATGCGCGCTGAAGGCCGACGTCTTCCATAGGCCCATCCACCATGGGACCATAAAATTTATGAGCTACCTCGCTTTGTTCCATCTTTTAGCCTCTTCTTGACAGTATTTGAACTGCTGCTGTTGGGGAACTAAACACCGAATTTTTCTGCATCCACTTCTACTGGAATGTACCATTTCATGGCACCTTTTCTGGTCTTTTAAATGTCATCTTCATTTATCACCCCAAAAGGTCCCAAATCCGAGACCTTAAGATTACGAAGTTAAATTTCCTGTTCTTTTTTCTGGAACATTTCGGAGGACATTTGCGATAAAGACGTAATCTGGTCTTCGACACGATTGCCTCCTCCAGCGGCTCCTTTTGTCCAACCCTCCCCTCCCCCTCGTAAGGCGGAGGATAGTTGCATTCTAAGTCCCCACTGTTTGGGCAGAACTAACGCTTTTGTCCCCTATTCTAGATGAAGACTTAGAAACCGACGTAAAGATGGGCATTCCTTCGCAAATGTATTTATTGCTTGGCTTCAAACCGTATTCTGGACACAATGCATTTTGCGTACCGCCTTCTCTAAGCTATTAAATGCTCCATTGAAGAATCTGCTTAAGGAGGTACACGAGGACTACATTTGAGGTAGCGTAGGGAGTTAAGGGGTGGGGAGTAATAGCAGCACTGATTTAGGTTTTGACTGACTTGAACAGATATGGGCTTGTGAACGGTCTCACCACTGAGGGCTATGCCATCGTCCCTCCTACAAGTCTCCCTCCTGAGAGGGGGTTCGTTCAGGAGGATACAATTCTATGATGCATATTGGAGTGCGTTTGACCTTGGCTTTGAGTTGTGCTTAAATTGCTTCACTTCTAGTTATTATCGTGTTTTGCAGCTGTTTCATCCACACCGTGCCTTCAACCAGCCTTGCTGTCATTCTGGTTACAAGTTAGTCGAACAGATTTGGCATAACTGACTGTGTGTGACTTGACAAATGAGGTCCACCTAAAGCTCCCGGATGGTTGACCAAATCCGATCCTTGGACTTTTTGTTTTTGTCGTTGTCAATCGGCTGATTGGTGTACTGCTCTTGCTACGGTCGTGGTGAGGTAAAGGGTCATTGTGCCGGTACATGCACAAAGCCACAAAAAAATGCTAGCCGATCTGATGGATGATCGCAAATATGACAGTCACAAAGTTGGATCCTGAGGTAGGTGAAGGTGAAATGTCTTGTGCTCAGTCTTTCCATGAAGTGGAATAAAGGCCTGGTTCTATCTGGGGGTAGATCCAAGTCCGGTTTTCGACCTGTACTGTCGTCATGTATTTTGCCTTTCCAATGGGGCAGTTGTCGCTCCTCTCTCTCCATCTTCTCTATCAAGTAGTAGTCTGTGCTGTTATCATGACGAGCGTGTAATCAAGACACCCATGTTGACTTGTTGTTGAGAAGTGGAGGGGTAGATCCAAAATTTACCAGCACCCACGTTCCTTCTCCTTACAGATTCATCTACGAGACGGAGCGGCATAACGGCATCTCGGAAATGCTTGAAATTCTTGGCAGGTGAGTTCGAATTTTTTTTTCTGGCAGGGCCACGAGATTTACTTTGCTTTTCAAATTATGGTATATAACGGTGACTTGGGTCAGTTAGAGAGCTCAAAATTCGTCTCTCGAAGGCTGGTGAATTTTGGTGGGTAGATTTCATTTCTCGTTCATCAGCGGTTGTTTTGTGGCCCTAATTAGGGTATTTCGGTCACTCCGCCTTCGTCAGTATGCGTGGATCTGCTGTGGTCCTTTGTACTTTGAACTTAGGGGAAGTATTGATGCTTGAGGATACAAATTGCATTTGTTATTTGGTTAGTTTCCCTTTAAGTAATTACTACCATCCACTAATTGCTTCCTGCAGGAGGAGGCTGCGGGATGAAAGGTTTTGCCCCACGCCTCGTAGTCATTGCTACGAGGCCAAGTGCGTAGAAACCTTCATGCACACTGGGTTAGTGAGTCGGGTACTTGAAATTCTGTCTAGAGCTTGAGACAAATTGCCACAAGCTATTCGTGGGACTTCTTTGTTGTTACTTACCCTACTAGACGTCGGTGTTTTACGGTTAATAAAAGGCCATAGTTGGTATGCAAACAGACGACGGTTGGACAAATTAAAGAGCTCTCACGAAAAGCGCTGTCAATAAACAAACCACCTACTCCGCCTGCTTCCAAGGAATGGCGACTCCTTTGGTGCGAAATACGTTATCGTTAAATATTGGCTTCTACCACCTCCAAGTCCCCTCACTGATTACTCGTGTAATTCAAAAATGCCACGATTTGAGGAGGCTTGCTGTTTCCTCTGTGCTAGGTCGAAATCTCAAATGGGATGTTTAACTTATCTCGACACAATTAGCCTTCGTCAACAAGCCACCCTTTCTTCTCGACTATCAAACGAATGATACAATGGATGCGGGTTTTTTTCGGTCTGAAATATCGTGTTTTCACCGTGGCTACCATTTCAAGTCATGTGCTACCACAAAAGTAAACTGAGTGTGAAATGTCACAGCGGTTTTATCGAGACACGCTTCGCTTTCTTATCTGTGTATGAATGCACACGACCCCACGTAGTGGAATATGAGTTAAAACAATTCTCAAAAAAAAAAATGATTTTACCATTCTTGTTTCCACGAAAGGTGGAGATGTTTGGACGAGCAGTCGTTACGGAATGATTGCTAATTTGCTGTAACTGCTGTCTGAACCCTCCTCTCTTCATTGTCACCTCACACTACCAGTGAAGTATTCCTTCTGCCCTTTATGAGTTCAAAATAATCCTGGTATCGGATAGTCCTGACATTTTTTTCACTTAAGCCTTCATTCGATGGCAGTAGTTGGGTTTTTTCCATCTCCCGTCACATGTGTATTTGATCCAACTTTAAAGCCTTGATCATAAATACCTTCAGGTCTTGTTGTGACCTTTCAGGCCTGTTCGTCGTTTGGATATGCTGAACCTCAGGTCTACATTTGATATGCGTGTTTTAATTTTGCTATGGCCATCTCTCTCAAACATGGAACCGCTTCATTTTCTTTTGTTATTTATCCCCTTGATAAAAGTATCTCTTCGGTCTTGTTGAACCGAACTAGCCTTGGTCACGAGGTTCCCACGATTTGGCTTTTCTGGCGTTCTTTTTGTGTTCGAACAACTGCTTCTTTTTCTCCCCCGTCAGGTAATCGACATAGTTCGTGGGGTTTTCAGTGTGTGGCTTTTTTTACACCGTCCCCCTCGATTGTTGATGTGCACGCATTATATGAAGTAGTAATGGATGCCAGTCCAGCGACACGGCGCCCTTCACAGTGCCGAGTCAGCGTAGTGGATGGTGTTCGGGGTTGTCTGGCTTACCAGACGAATTTGACTATTTTCCAAGGGTGCAGACGCTTCCCATTTAAAAAAGGGTCATAATAGAACGTCCTACATTTGGGAAGACCTCAATTGTCTCGAGTTGCTCCAGTTTACTGTGTCACTAACAGTTTTGTTGTTTGACGTTAGTTTACGCCTGCATTAACCGGCACAGTCGTGGAGGCAAAAGTGAGGTATCGATGCAAGTTGTCTGCTTCTAGCCTTCAAATACTTTACGAAAGAATATTTTGCATCTAGCTTGTGTCTCTTTGGGGACGATGGATTGTCATGACGATTGTTTCGACGATGTCTAGATCAACTTTCAGTCTAGAGGAACTGCCCTCTTATGCGTAGGTTGTATGTGCGTTGAAGTGTTAACGTCTGACCCAACTCCTATTGGATGTTCCGTTTCCACGTAGTTTGAAACGAAATCAACAGACTTCCACAGATTTTTCTGATGGACGGATGCCTGAGTTGCCGCATGTGCGTTAATCGTATCTGAATATGCTCCTTCTTCTCCCTCTTGTCTGCAGCATAATCAACGGTTTTGCGGTGCCACTGAAGGCGGAGCACAAGACCTACCTGATGCGAGTCCTCATTCCCTTACACAAGGTCAAATCACTTAGTGTATATCACGCTCAATTGGCCTATTGTGTGGTGCAGTACCTCGACAAGGACCCCACTCTCACCGAACCGGTAAGTTGCATCCCTCTTGCCTTCTGGCTTCTTCGTGCGTAGTCGCTGACCTTTGGCTCAGATCACTTCTCTAGTTCGTGATTAAGTGGATTTTGGCATCCATAGCTAGGTGTGAATGGGTGTGACGTTTACTTCCCTCCCTTCACCGGTTTACCTGCCTACCACAAAGATGTGCTCTACGTACATCAGTACAAAGAGAATCGAGTAGTCACACTTTTCAACTTCATTCCACGATGGATGCCATTATTGAATCGTTATGCGAAGTATATACGTAATTGTGCAGAAAATTCAAGTAGAAAGGGAAGGCTGGTCCAAGGCAAAGTGTTCGTACGTGCAGGAAGGATCTTCCAGAAGTTTGTCCTAACGTCACTAGAAGTCAGGATTACTGGAATGATAGATATAAATCTTTTGGTGGAAGTATCGATATGTTAAGAGGCTTCCGTCGTGTTCTTGATCCCTTTTTTGACACAGCGGGTTGCTTTAGTTCTCTTGTCCTCATAACAACGTAGACTAATGTGGAACGAGGCGATTCCTTCCATCCCTGATTCTAGAGCTGGTTGTCAGCAAACCTCACTTGACCCTTCTTTGTCCCTCAGACAGGCGTCCTCAAGTCATCGCCAGATTTGTGAACTTAATAAACTTACTCTTGAGTTTAGAGTCTTCCACATCACTTTGTTTAGACAAAGGTAGATTCATATTGTTTAGCACTGAGAAAACCGTTTGAGGACGGGTAATCAGTTTATTTAGGCCAAAACGGACTACATAGAGGGGCACAAAATCGCCAAATCCTACGTACCCTCCCCCAAGCTCTGTTTTTGGCTGCAATAAATACTGACCTTGAACAGGACAGACTTTCTCCATCGATACCAAAAAGTGAGCGAGGTGTACACTAAGAGTCTTCAACGTTCAGACATAACGACCGACTCCCCTGACCAGGTAGTCAAACTGACAAACAGAAAGCGCTGGGAGTTTAGTACAGTCCCACTTTACCACATGCCGAACGGTCGTTTTTTTGTCTTCCATGGGGTTCGTTCTCATTTGCCTGCCCTTTTCGTATTCCATGACTTTACCATCTGAAAATGCGTTGGCTAGTGTCTTCTTCTCCCGTATTCTGCATCTCCTGTTGGTTTCTTCATACTTTCCCTTTGGAAGCTCGACTAATACGATGCCTTTCTGAGGAGGGATTTTGCGGTACTCCAGCTTTTAACATTTGAACATTTGTGACCTTTTGGCATCCTAATCAATCGATTACAGCGGGCGAACGGGTGGTCGTTTGGGCAGTCATTCAAATTTATCAAGCGGATCTCGGATCATTGCCAATCTTTGATTGTGAGCCATAGAGATGGGCCAGGAGGTCAATTTGAAAAGCCATTCACAATCGCCAGCAAATCTCTAGATAAGTACCAACGCTGGTTTGTTGACAGTTGATTGAATGGCGGAGCTTCTTATTCCAAGTTATTTTTTGTTCGGCTACCGGCGCTAAATTGCTTCCGGTTAAAAAATGTAATCACTCGAATCACGAGTCGATGTATTGTGGCGCCCTGGATCGTCACAGAAGATGTAATCAAGCATGTCAGGTGTTGATTGGAGACCGAGGAGCCCAGCCTATTAAGCCTTAACCCCCTCTCCTATTCCGTCCAGATTGTGTTAGGGCTGCTGAAGTATTGGCCAAAGATGCACAGTCCCAAGGAGGTGATGTTCCTCAACGAGTTGGAGGAGATTCTCGATGTGATGGACGCCGCAGAGTTCAAGAAGATCATCAAGCCCCTCTTCACCCAGCTGGCCAAGTGTGTATCCTCACCGCATTTTCAGGCAAGTCTTGAAACCCTCCCATCCTTCTTTCCCTCCTTTCGATAGTGGAACACTCATTTTGACTCCGTTCTTCTCCGCTTTCAGGTGGCAGAACGAGCACTGTACCTATGGAGCAACGAGTACATTCTCTCCCTCATGACCGAAAACGTAGAGACCATCCTTCCCATCATGTTCCCCGCGCTGTACAGAACCAAACAACATTGGAACAAGTATGTCTCGTCTCTCTCTCACCCCTATCTTTCATTATCACTCTCATTGTGTCTTCAAACCCTCCCTCTCTTATCTCCTTAAAGAACCATTCATGGTCTAATCTACAACGCTCTGAAACTCTTCATGGAGATGAATCAGGTACTCTTCGACAATTGCACCACAAAATACAAGGAGGAGCGTCAACGGTGAGTCGCAAGCTTCTTTCCTACCCTAAGCCGTTCCTCACTCTCCTTCTACCTCATTAACGCTTGTGTCATTCCGGTTTTCTCTCGGTGGCTTTTGGCAGCTCTTTTTGCTTTGGGGCTTTGAGGATAGTTATTTTTCCCTTGGGTCCTGAGTAGAAGTAAATGAATAATTAGACCAATGCAACACCCCAGATGTGGCGGCTGGTTTTTCTCTAGGGTTTTGAGGGAAATTATGCCAGTCGCTGCGTCCACTTTTCGACTGTTGTCAGGCCAATGTCTCCATTTCACTGTCTCCTTTCACTTCTCCCCTCCAGCGAACGCGAGGAGGCTAAGCGTCGAGAACGTGCTTGGGCGTCGCTGAACGCCACGGCAATGAAAAATCCACTGTACAAGCTGGTGATGTCTGGCGAGTCCAACGGTTCTGATGCCATCGCTGCAACACCGTCGGCAGTGGAGAGCAGTGGCGGTGGTAGTGGGGGAACAAACGGTGTCGCATCACAGTTGCAGCAACAACAGCAAACGCAAACACAGGAGCAGAGAAATGGCGCGGAGGTTGTTGTCGCCGATAACGGCATGGACGCCAGCGGTCCACCCATTGACAATGATGAGGATGTCAATGCAACGCTCCGTTCACTGCAGCAGGAAAGTGAAGAAGAGGTGGGTCATTCTCATTTATCACACTACGGCCGCAGGATGCCTTGCCAGAGGATAAGGCCTGACGATTGTGCTTGTCGTCATTCTAGGTGCGTAAGCTGGGCGGAGAGGGTCAGAGCACCTCGGCACTGCCCTTCCTGGTTCGCAAGATGGAAAAGACGACGCCGGCGTCCTTGCGTCGCAAGTCCGACCTACCACAAGATCAGGGCACTATTCGGGCGTTGGAGCAACACAAGCGACCTGATCAATTCCTTACCACCCAACCCGATCAATAGCCCCGCTCCATCTCCGCCTCCTCTCCGCCGTCGCCAGCGCTGTTTTATGGACTCTGCCTGCTCACAACAATAACACCAACAACAACTTGGCCGTTTGTTCGCTTGCTCCTTCACAGTCATTGCATTTCCTTTTCTCCCTTCTCCCACCACCGCCGTCGTCGTCGATACCGTCTTCTCTAGTCAAGAAAATAAATGGACAAATGGATTGAAAGCATGAACGAACAAATCGGCTTTCCTTTTTCCTCGGTGCCCGGTCATTCCCAATTGTTCCCTCTCTCTTTATCCTCCTCCTGCCGCCGCCTTGTGTGTATATGATGCGAATTTCCTCTACCGCTGCCGCCTATGCCGCCGCCTCGCTCTACCTCTCTCCCCCTCTTTTTCATAACCTCCTCAGCGCTGCTACTATCATCATTATCATACGCGTCGACTGCTTTGCAGTTGTTCGAGTCCATCTGCGTTTGTTGGTTGTTTTGGTTGTTCGTTTGCGCGTTGAGCTTTGCCCTTCCTCCTCTTTCAGGTTGTCTGCTTCACGTCTCTCTCCTACTCCCCTATCCTCCTCTCTCCCAGTTTTCCTTCCTTCCCCTCCCTCTGATGTGAGGACTTATGAGGGAAACAAGGCAACGTGCCACTTAAAAGGCAATAAAACAGGCATATAAATATTGCATAGAAATAAGTGAAACAGCTACACCGACAGCAGGTCATTGCGTGCTCTCTTTCCATGCTTGAGGGGAGAGTTGAAGTTGTTTTTAACTGTTGGTCGGTTTGAGACTTACTTTTCGAGACTCGCTGTCGTAGTACTCGTAGTCACTAATAAGTCGGATTTTCGGAGGTACCCATTTTGGGGGCTTCTCATTCCAATTGCATAGCCATGATCCCGAGCGAAAGTATTTGCCGAACAGGGAGCTGTGCAGGATTTGTCCTCCAGTAATTGTCAAATTGAAGCATTGACGGGTTTGTTTTTGCTCCCTGATGGAGAGCGAATCAGGTGTTACTTTTTGGGGATTTTATTAGTTGGTGTGCTGCCATCTCTAGAGGAGGTGTGATATTTCATGACTTGCATAGCAGCGCTTCCAAAATTTGATGTCCAGTCATTCGCGAGGTGCGTCATTTTCGCTTGTGACCTTGTACATTCGCCCAACAGCTTGGTAAGGTAACCTCAAGTGTGAGAGGCGAAGGCGGCATGTGACAGTTTTGAGAGAGAGCGGGGTGTGGTCACCCAGTGATGGTTAACGGCTTGTTACATTGTTGCCCCCCTCCTTCATGTTTGTACGGTTGGTTGGGTTTCCGTGTTAGTGGAGGGTTGGGAATGCGAAATTGATGCCTGACACGGATCAGTGCACGCACATTGCGCCACGCCCTGTCAACATGCACACAAATCACGTGACTGCGACTTTTCGACCGAGGTGTACTTTTGTCGGCTTGCAGATTTTGTGGCTCCATCGACACCGAAAGAAATTGGTAGGTTTTGAGGTGGCTGTGGTGCCCAACTGCCACATGAACGTGACATGGGACCCCAAAGGACTCAGAAACGATCATTTCAGGAAGGTAAAACGTGAGAATCAGTGCAATGCTGCTAGCGTAAAGAGATGGGTAAAACAAAGGAAGATTTAGTGCTGTTTCTGCCCTTTTCTAGTTCCTGGATTGTGCTACTACCTCTTACGTCGGAATGAGGGTCGGTGCCTAAAAGTGCAATGACTGAATGCTTCTAGTAAAGGGAAGTAGCACAGTTCGGATTGGAGTTCCATGAAACGCTATTACTCGCGTGGCGGGGAGGGCGTCTCGAGTGCCTTTTTTTGACTTTCGATTTGTGGCGAATCGTCGGCTCAGCTGCCCAAGTGCAGCCACGAGACTTGGAGACCCGTTCGTGTGGGGTCTTTTTAGCACTGCCTTTTGGAAAGTCCTGTGGTCCACTCACATGATTGTTGTTATCACATTGCAGAAGCGTAAAAAGGCGAAATTACATAAGAATATTTTTTTTTTTTGGGACGCGCCTAATCCTCTTATCAGAGAACTTTATTTTCACCACTCAGTCGAAGAAGAATTACAGGACCAATTCGTAATGCTTGATTTGTGCAAGGTTTGACGCGGTGTGAGAGAAAACTTTGAACTTTTGAACTAAATTTTGAAGCAGTTAACTAGGATGGCTTCCATGCATACATTAAAATCGGACCTCTAAAATGGCTGGGTGTACAAACAGTTTTTGACGGCGCAACCTCATTTTCAATTCTCACAGGATAAGAACCTCACCAGCCCTAAAAAATGGCAACCATACTTCTTATACAAACTTTTTAACGGTGTAACAAGGCGAGTGTTCTGAAACTGACAACGTCAATTTGATTAATGTCTGTATAGCGCAAAATTACACATAGCATACATTGAGCTTTGGCTGGAAGTGAACCCATGTTAAAAACCCCAGCTTCATTACTGTTGTACCGACCTTTAGGAAGAGGCTTACTTTTATTTGTACGCAAGGGCAGATTTCTTTGTTCTATAAAAGCTGCTAAGGTAAGATTTACAAGCAATGCGCTCGACAAAACTATTGCCCATTTCCAAACCTTTAAGACTTACTATTGATCCGAAGTTAGAAGAGAGTCAGTGGACTATTAGCCTTGAACTAATTTTGCACAACGAAAATTATGCAGCACCTTCTAGTTTGGAAAGTAATCGGACTCGTAGTCACGTTAATGTTGCAATCTCAAGGTGAACAGGCCATATTAAATTCATAAAACAAATGTTTTGTTGCAACGCTGTTTTCTGTCTGACAAATGAGTTGTAATCAATATAATCCTTGCAAATTATTAACGTTCACATTTTCCATCAAATTCATAATTATAAATGTTAGTAAAAGCCGCCAAGTTCTTATAAGTTCACTACAAAATATTAAGTTCATTTTAAGGAGAAACGTGAAATTACATAACATATTATGCAGGAAACATTATTTTGAACCAAAGTAGGCCAGTTTCTAGTTTACGCGAGAAGTTACTCAATGGTATTTTGCTGTTTATTTATCACTGTCTGTGTCAAAGATTTGCTAATGAGAATAAGTGCTTTCAAAGGGTTATAATCAAGTCACAGGTACAACAGTAATTATCTTGCTCTTTAGAAAACCTAGGTAAGCCCAATTAGCAGAGCAGCATTCGTAATAGTAGTCAATCATTGTGTTCATTTGTTTGCTTGTTGTGGCAGCAGAAGGTTCCATTAATGCGACTTCTTAAAGATTCGTTTAGAAGATGCCATAGCAGTATGCTAGAAGTGCTCAGTCTGTCGACTTGGTCTGGAGGCGGCGATTGCTTTATGCAGTTTTCAGCGGGGAATGTGTGTTGCACTCTGTTTTGCGTAAGGCGCTGCGAGAGATCTCTGTGCGTTGGTCCTACTCCCTCTCCAAGCCGTCACACCAGAAGCCCTCCATAAAAGAAGGCGGTACTTGTTAGAATTTAGGTAAACTCGAGCTACTTGATCTTAGCTATCACAACATCAGCCAAGTGGAATACTGGCAGCAACTTACAACGCGTTTCAGTTACGTTCTGAAGGGAGCATCACGATCACCATTGGCGCAAAATTAGGGCCTTACCTTGTTGAAGACTGACTGAACATGAAGGATGTGATTCCGATTCGCAATCTTTGCGTAAGCTGCGTTCAAGCTATTTCCACATCGGTAGAAGCCTCTTCTCAACTCCACTGGAGAGCACATGGTGAAAGTGTGTTATGGTGTTGTTGATAATGCGCACCAAAACGGAGAATATATGACCACGAATTCGATGGTGATGATGATGATTGTGGCGCAGGGGTCGAATGCCCCGACACCGTTGGTGGTAGTGAAGAAATTTGGAGCTGGTGTCACAAGTCAAAGGTGGAGTTGAGCCAGCAGTTGGATCACCTTCTAGCAATCTCTATTCTGTATCTGCCCACATCCATGCCACCTCCATGTTCATCCAATCCACTTCACCATTCTGCCCTTCCAAAAGCATACACTCGTGTTTGTTGAGCCCACTTTGATCGATCACCAGTGCTCCGTTCTTCCCCTTAGAAATGCATGCTTCGTCTACCTAGCTTAAAAAGGGGAAGCAACTTTCGACTGTCGAGCAATTTCAAAACGTCAGCTGTTTATGCTTCCATCCAACTCCCTCCCTCTTTACCAGTTCCTCAACAGCTTTTCATAATATTTTTTTGTGATAATGGGAAATGGAAAGAAGAAAACATGGAATTGAGTGCTGCTTTACAATGAAATGGAGCTGCCTTGCCTAGCCAGAAGAAAGGAGGCAGGGCTCAAAATTCATTTCCAAGAGGCAATAACAGCAGTGGACAGGTACACTCTTCAACTGGTCATGCATTTAAACACCGATAATGATGCTTCTCTTTTATCAGCGGGATTGCTGTAGCCCGTAGGTTGCGTCAGACATCCTGCATGCACTCGTACAAGTGCTCACAAAGCAACGGTGGCATTTTGAACGAGGATCCCTCCACTACTGCATTGTGTCTCCTTCAATCAAAAGGAAGGCATACCATAATCGTGTCTAGGAGCAAGCCCTTGTCATTCGGCTTCAAAACGATGCAAGGTTGGTACCTATTATTTCCGACACAGAACACTACCTTATTGTCAAAAGAATTAGGCCATTAAATAAATATTTGGGTGCTTTTACCGCATTTCCATCTAATAAGGGACAAAGGGGACCTCTAGCTGCATGCAATAAGCAAACAAGGAAACAGCCTTCCCTACGCAGTCACCACTCAAATCACTGCTCTGACGTGCAGCACGAAGTGGGAGACTGGGATCTCCCTGTCAAAGCAAAAGTAAAAACAAGGAGCGGAACTTCTTCATCCGCCTCTATGAAGTCTAGTTAGCAAATTCTTGCTTTATTGCCTGTATGTCATGAGGGCGCAAAGTGATTGGTGGAGAACCGATTAACGCTGTCGTGATACGTAAGTGGAATGAAACCGATTTCCTTGGACTACGATTAGCCTGCCTTTTTTATGTGATCAGGCAAAGAATAACGCCATCGATAAACGTCTTCACAAAGGCCGGCTGTCGGAGGCGTCTATTGGCTCATGTCAAGGTCATTCCCGAAGGGAGTGATGCATTAAATCCCAAACTATTGCGTTGAGAAGAAGGAAGAAAGAATATCCATGGGAAGCGCCAAAGCGCGTGATCGTTCTATTTGTTTATCCCCTTCTAAATTTGAGCGCGATACTACTGATTATCAATTAGCAGCATTTATTGTGCTCAATCTTTGGGATATTGGACAAAATGAAAACGTGGGTTTCAAACCTTTTTTCTCCTTATTTTACGAATCAATGTTCACACTTTTTAAGTAATTGAAAAAATCCTACCACCGCAGCCATCCTCACAAATAAGCATACGTAAACCCCTGATGCTACATTTGAGTAGTATATCAGCCACTGCTGCCAATATTGCGGTATTCGACGATTCAGGTATTTAGCAACTAGAAATTTCAGTGAATTTGGAGTAGTTTATGCATTGGACGCAGAGTTGGTATTGGTTTCTTCCCGAACCTATCAGCCTTTATAACTGTGAAGAAACTTTTAACGTGGCGTGGTGCATCGCTGATAAAAAGAGCGGACCTAGGATCTCATAAAATATTTTCTACCACATCAGGACAATCTTCATGATAGTTATTAGTAAAAGATTTAACCAAAGTTCTCTAATGCCTCTAACGCCTCCACATGAAGTAGCATTTACAGACAAAGCGTCGTATACAAAGAGGTAAGTCACAAGAGCCGTCAGGATCACACCGCTCGCTGCGACGCGTGGCGGAAACATCAATGTTTGAGTTCCGTCATGAATATTCTTGGACATCCAACAAAATGAAAGTCTTTTTCTGATCAACCGATGTTGGTACTTAGCGAGTCTAGCATTTTTTCCTACCGCCTTTGCGTGAGTTGTAGATTTGAGCTTCACGCTCAGGACAGGAAGAGCTCGGGATGAGCGTCTTCCAACACCCACATGGAACGATAGAAAGTCTTCTGCTCCAATTAATGTCCAAAAAGATTTATACGTTATGATCAGATAGTAACTCAGATGTCTGGCACTTGATACACACCGCCACTCTGCGATCCATCTCTCAAAACCTCCTCCCTCTCATGCACACCATGTCTACAATGACATAGTGGTGAGCAGCAGATCTTTTGGAGGCCTTGAAAACGTCAAAAAACTTTTCCGCGTGAGCAGCTCTCTCAATTGACAGATAACGTGAATTAAAATAGCACATTTACACTTTTTGACGGGCCCTAATTGTCACTTTAAGTGTAAGCATCCCGAATTCAGATTTCTGATCCCTCCACTTCGCCAGCAAAGCTAAGATGGGGCACAGGGTAGCCAGGTTTGGAACTTGATCACAAGTTCTGCAAAGTTAACTAAGTCGAGGCGGTGACAATATTAGCTAACTATGACAGTGTTTGCACCCAAACGATGGTCCATTGCGGTGTAAAACATCTCAGTGACTTATTCCAGGTGCACAATTCTTTTATAATTGCATGGAATAGCTCTACTTGTCCCGAGATGCTGCAAAGTTGTGACAATACTACTTGTCAATTTATAGTAGCATCCTCTTTTCACATCCGGCAACAAGTAGAGGAAAGAATGTCCTTGCTTTGCCTAGTCTTAGAGTCATTACTCCTCCTCTTCGGTACTTTAGCACAGATTTGGTGCGGTACCCGATTCAGGGGTGACCTTGACATTAGCCAATAGGTGTCCCCAACGGCCGGTCATCGAGAAAGGCGAATCTGGATTTGCGAGACGTCGCTTTGGCACCGCGACTGATGTAGACGTCTTCGTCCATTGCCAACTGAAAGTAGCTTCACTTTTTGACCCTTTTACTGTTGTACACATTAATTCGATATTAAAATGTCAAAAGTCCCCTCAAATTAGTCCCAAACGATACTCTACAATCTGTTGACCCAACTTGTGCTTCATTTCCGGTTTGAAGTCTGCTCCCTAAGTAAGTAGACAAATAAGTAAATACGTGAGTAAATAAGCTACTGGGCTAGAACTCTCTTCGCAGACAACGTGGAAATGCTCAATCATCAGTAAACGGAGGAAGAGGGAGGCAGTCCTTCCCATTTCAAAGAGCACGAAGCAATCTTGTCGCAAAAAAAAACCAGAAGTAAATGTTTTGAGGGCATAATATCTACCTTCAACGAAGTGCTAGGAAGAGTCTTTAAAACGCGCCACGGAGCCACTGATTCTTGAAGCGAACGACTCTCTCACCACTCCTACCTCCATGCTACTCTACAGGAAAAACGGAGAGAGTGTGGTTCCCTCCCTCTCTCTACCCCTCCATAGACCTTAGGATCGGTTCTGGAATGATTTGAAGGAATTCCTTTCTCATCCTGAGGCATCGCAACGTTGGTCAAGGGAGAGTAGTCGTGGGGAAAAATAAAAGTGGAGAGGGTGAAGCACTTTGCAATCGGTAATGGGAAAAAGGGGACGAAAAAGTGACATGAAGACGACGCCTCACCCACACATCCTAGGCTCTCACTATTTGACCCCAAAATTGGAAGCATGCGGTCACTTTGCCGATAGAAGGCTTGGTAATTTCACCTCGCACAAAGAGCCGACCATTAGCTTTCCTCGAGAACGGAATTCGGGCAGGTGCGTGACAAGGACGGTCGCTTGACAGGCAACAGGCTTCTGTTAGTACTTTAAATTTGCCTTTGAGGTGGCTTTCATAGAGATATTCCCTGAGACTAAGTCCGATTTCCTCGCTGGCCTTTGGTAGTGCATCAAGGGGAAGCCCACCGAGTGGATGTCCATGCACCAGTTCTCTGATGTCCACCAACCACCTAATTAAGCACCAGAATTCCATATTTTCGACCTCCAGAGTCATAGACGCATCCGGTTAATTTCTTTCCACTACTCCTAGCACATAATAATTCGCCAGAAAGGAGGAGAGGATTCATCGTGCATATTCCAAAAGCCTACCTATCAGATGAAAGGCATCCCCTGTTCACGGTTGGGTCCGTGGATACCCACAGGGGAAACATTGTTGACTTCAAGCCGAATGCAATAACGGCCAGCAGTTGAAAGAGATCAGATTGGAACAAAGTAAGATAGTCCCCCAAGGAAAGTTTGTAAAGTTGCCGCGAGCTCAGCAATTAATACACAGAACCTAGGACCGCAGTATTCGCTATGGCACATGGACGCAGATGTTTCCGCGGCAAAGGAGGAAGATGTGAGATGGAGAAGTGAACTACCTCTAGCCATAATGAAATCTCATTGTAGCCTCTTCTCTTGGGGTCGGAGGATGACCAAAGTGGAGGAATGTCATGAGGGAGCGCCGAGGAACCCCTCGAAACCAGAAGGGAACTGCATACTTCACTGCCGCTTTTCTCAATCCAACATTTGCCCAGAAGCTGTGGTTATGCCATCTCTACTCCGCTAGTTTATCTTGGGCTACAAGATGTAGCTGGGCCTTGAAACTCCCTGCATGCATCCGGCCGTTAAAACAAGCACACCAGCTTTTGAAAACGAATCATTTCGAATGACTCAAAGCATTGAGACTGGTGTCTGGTAATCCGAATGCTTTCATCCAACTTGCACATCCGGTGGCTGTGATGTGGAATTAATGCAGTTTGAGATCTGCTTTTCAATTCACTCATGACATTTGAGTCACATCCGTCGCATCCTACTTAAAGATGATGTGATGGGGGATACCGGAATGCACCACTTAGAAATGCCATCCTGGAGACGAATCACCACCCGACGAAGCCTTCTAGAGTTAGCACCAATTAATAATTGTGCGATGACATCAATGCTGAATATACTTCAAGATGAGTGTGTCAGAAACAACCTCTGTCAAAGCTATGCTGAAACCAAAGCAATGAGTCCCAATACTCCACGCAAAGACCTCAAGACATTCAAGTACACTGTAACAACGTGCCGTGTACTTTATTGCTGTTGCGAAGCTTGTGATGAGAAGTGGCTACTAGATACTTAAAACATTTTGGAAGCGCGAACCGAAAAAGGCCTCTACTTTGGGAACAGCCCGCAAACATTAACTCAGTCGATGAGACATTGCAAGACCGCACCTCTTACCGCACGGACAGATGGGAAGCGAAGATGAGATAAGAGCAGAAAAGGACTAGAGTTAACTTATTTCCTAGACGCAAAAAAAAGTTCTGCAAAAGTAGAATTCTCAGTTTGGTCGTGTTTTGCAGGGAAGGAACTATAAACTTTAATGGTGGATGCCAGTTACAACCTCAAAATACGCACTTTGGTATTTCAAGGTTACAGACCTCCAGTTTCAAGAAGCTCAAGAAGACTGAATTGAATGGTTTTGGCTTAAGGCAGATAATGCTATAAGTGCATGAAGTTTAACACACAACAGTCAAAATTGCAGCCCAACTTGAGGAAACACACAAAAATGTACAGCATTCATCAATTGATACATATTTTTAAAACATCGATTAGTCTACAGCAATATGAGTCACATAAACATACTTTATATACCTAATAAAACAGACGTTGGCGATGGCTAAGTCATTTAGTCTTGGGCTTCGCAGGCTCCTCCTCCCCCTCCTGCATCATTTTAATCGAGACGAAGTCCCTGGATCCACTCGCGTCCAAGTCATCGGGAAAGGTAAACTGCACCAACTTCAGGGGTCTCTCACTCTCCCCATATGAAGGCCGTGGGGCTCCTTTGGCCTTCTTTTTCGATGAACCTGACTGGGAACCTGAGGGCCTGGGTAAGCAAGGACAGCACGGTGATGGTAGCATGACTTTACTGAACGTCGGTTTGAATGCCAAATTTGTGGAAGTAGTGTCCACGCCACTTCCAATCAAGAGAGGTGGTAAAAGTGCAGGACTCGTGCTCAAATACAGATGGTAAAACGTCCCATGATACGAACAGTGGAGCATCACATCTTCTGCTCAGCCTGTTTAAAAGTGGGTGGCTTCGTGATCAAGTAGTAGCGAATACGGAATGTAACTATTTTCAAAGTCATTTTAGTAAAACAAGTAGAGAATTGTGGTCATGAGTCTGACAAATAATGTCACCGACTTAGATGTTGTAATGATAAGAGTTGTCAGTAGTTATTTGGACCATTTCAACTGCTGTTCACAAATCGAAGTGCTGGTGCAGTCATTTATTACAAAATGCCGAAGAACGTGCACCAAAAAAATTTTGCTTAAGGCTTATAGATTCCTAAGCTGTCTCCATCATTCGAAACGAAATTTGGACGAACATCTTTAATTCCAGTGGTTAAGTGAGGTATTGCTACTTAAAGTTAATAAGTAGGATGCACTAAACACCAAGAAAAACCGGCAAAGCGGTGCCTCTTGCAGCAAGACAGATGCATTAAAAAATAACCGAACTTAATCATATACCGAGGCAAAAAAGTCAAAAAAAGTTTATGGTCTTTGACAAACCAAGCAAGTCAGTTTCCCTCTCAAGTAACTGCCAAGGCCCTCCGTGATAGGGGGTACGTAAACTACTCAAAAACCAATTTTAGGCTTTCTGACCATCTAGAGAGATTAAAATTATTCAGAACAGCGAGGTGATAGAGACAGAAGCACTGGATACCAGTGGATTTTTTTACACCTTCCTAGTTTGTGTCAGTCTTTTCAAAACCGCAGGCTAGGGAAACCTCAAAGTAATATCTGCCTCATGGAGAGTTTCACGTGATTACGAACATTCCACTCAATCTCCTCTTTCCCAGACACCTCTTTGTGATGAAAAAAATTCTCATTTTGTTTTTCAATTCTGACAAAACTTTTCAAGGGCAGCCAAAACAGCGCCTTGAACCTCCTTAGATGACGATTTAGAAAATATTTACTGCGATAATTTTCCGGAATTCATTTGAATGAAGCAGTTTCGATACTGGAGTACCTGTACTTAGGGTGGTTATAAACTGGGGCATCGCCTATTGCAGGTTGGAGTTTCTGCGTTCGTGCGGTTCCCAACCTAATAAGCTTCAGATGGAGACCTCAGAGCAGATGATCGTACTGACAGAGGCGTGTGAACGGCACGCATCCATGCAGTGCTTTTACAAGCCTAGCAGTCAGCCATCAAAGGCCGTCAGAGAGTGGGTGCAGGCCTGAAGCGCTTGGCAGTGCTTATCATGACCGTTTTTCGTCGCTAATTAAGCTTGGACTCAGAGTGACTGCAAACACCATTCAGGCGAAGTGCAGGTAATGTGATATTCAGGTAACCATGAAGGCGTGAGCGAGAGCGTGACAAAACGGAAGCATCTATAAAACTAAACAGAAATGATTGCTTTAGCGAATTTAGGACTCCTTAGCAAACTTTACGTTAGAAGTTAGGCAGGTCCGCATCATGCAACTTATACTCGCTTATAAAACACTCGGTTTTGTCTTAAAGGAGCACATTTAAAAACGGATTTGTTTCAATGCATTAAAGCGAACAATTAGCCTTACCATTCAGATAAACCCGCCCAAGTTGCATTTCACCGGCCTCCACAACGTCAGCCACGCAACCGTCTTCATATCGAACGCACTGAAGGAGGACGCAATCTACACGACCAACGTGAAGGCAACGTTTGCATGAATGGTCTATTTAAAAGTTCGCCACTCTTAGTTGGAAGGTCAACTCCGCCGCCATTGGCGCACGCGAAACACGCACAACTTTCTCCACCCTTATATTGTGAGGCGTGGCCTTGAATTGTAAGTCTGATTGGTCAGTAGGCACTGTTTGTTGTATACAGCTGTCCTAACGTGTCACCACGTCATTTCCAGCTGGAATGCTTCGCGTGGTGGTTGTGCTTTCGCTGGCGGCACTTGCTCTATCCTGTTCAGGTGGGGACGAGCCCATTTTGAGACACCATACATATCTTCTGGGCGGAGTCGTTTCCTTAAGTCCCAAGGTGCTTCAAAGTGAGGAGGTGAAAGAACGGGTGGAGGAAGCGCTGGCACAGCTCTCCAGTCAAAACGGCGGTCTGATAACCCATCGCATCATCCGCATTCGCAGTGGGACGCGTCAAGTCGTTAATGGATTTAAGTACGTCTTTGTGGTTGAAGTGGAGAGCTCGCCGACGGAAGGGGCGACGGGCGGAGAGTCTGTGTCCGAGGTCTACAGGGTGGAGATCTACGAGCCGGCTTCCAGGGGCGCCAAAAAGCAATATAACTTTGAGAAGATCCCCACGAACGAGGAGTAGACCATTTGCGCTGTTCTCTTTTATGTGCTTCCACTTCTCTACTCGGGCTCTACGTCATCTAGGAAGACTCATGATTCTTGGGCAAAAACCAGACTATTGCCTCCAAATTCGAAGTTTTTAAATTCATACCTCGTTTTGTTCTCTTTTTCGTGAAATAGATTGTTCGAAATGGCAGTGGAGGAGGAGGCTTCTTTTTTCAGAATTGGGAGCAATGCCAAATCGCTTGCAGTCATTGTGAAATGCTGGATTAATTACAATTTCTAGTTGGGGCTAAGATGTCCCTTTTTGTGCGGGTTTTGTGATGTGGTTGGATTGTGCGCTCTGTTTGTAGAGGGCTCGCCCACTTCGTAACCTGATTTGTCCATTTCTTAAATGGCGTGGCCAATGAGAGCGTAGCGTAGCGTAGCTACAATTGGAGTGCTGCTAGCTGTCTTGAGGTGTGCTTTCCAAGTTATTATCCTGGGTGGAGCTTCTGGCATTCGCTGAAAAGTTTTGTGTTTACTAGCGTAGGAGTTCTGTGATCTGGTAAAGCACCTTCAACAGCGAAGTAGGCATTTCTAAATGGTTTCCGTCATAAAGGCCTATTAATGACGCTACTTCTTGGGATATTTTTAAGGCAGTATTCATTCAGTTTGAAAATATCGTAGTGAAGTGAATTAACACTAGTTGCGAAATCAGGTTTTTTAACATAACTTAGAATTTTGAGACCAACATTAGCGCGTTTCTATTCCAGCGAAGTCGGCATCCAGCTTTCTCACGAAATAATCAAGCAAAAGTTACTGTCAATTTGCCTTTTTTTTGTCATCTTGAGATTTCATCCCACAAAAGGGTATAATGGAAACTGTCGAGAACGGTGAATCAGCGCCCAGTTTGGTGCAGTCCCCTGTAGCCGACCCACGTTCGGGTCCGCCTACCCATTTAGTGGGTTTGAACTCGTTTTCGTGCTCGGTGCCTTACTAGAAAACCTGACAATCTGAGAAGCGTTTCTCGATTTCACCATGAGGTGCAGATAGTGCAAGAGCTCATCAAGGTCGTTCCAGTGCAGATTGTTAATGAAGTGAAAGTGCTATAAACAGAGTTGTCACTATTATGAACTGGGAATCCTCTGTCCGAGTCCGTCAGGTCAATGTGTAATTAAAAAGTCTTTAAGACAGACGTCATCACTGATTGACCCAGGCATGTACTCCTGCGGCTACGGAGCTAGATGCTGACTCCTGAAGCTTGCCCAAGGGTGAGCCCAAGACTCCACCAATCAGAATGGAGTGTGTAAGGCTAAACCTTATGGAATGTTGAGGAAGCCTCTTCGAGTCTTGGGAATTCTAGAAGCTTGGAAACAGGACGTTCTTCTATAGTTTCGAGTATCCCTAGGGGGATCACCGCTCCAAAATCATGTTGCATTCTCTATCTTCCGGCCAGCGGATTGGCCAGACTCCTCTGCTATCTTCACAATTTTCCTTAGCGATGCTCATAACTTCACAATGCACAGATATGAATTTTAATTTACTTGCCATGAACTTTGTCCTCCTTCCTTAAAAACTTCACAGTTTTTATCACATGACAGAACTCTCAGCAGGGTTTTTTCCTCTATTCTGTTTGAGGTATTACCACGATTCAGTGTTGGAATGGTTCGGCTATTTTGAATGATGTCGAGTGGTAAGGATTGTTTTAAACCTGAACTTTTCTCCCGGATCTTTTCATAGACAATGCCATTCGTATAGAGATGGGAACGGGGCCTTGTGCTTGTGAGCACAACGAATCTTGGAAGGTTTTAGGATCCCGTTAGTAGAGCTTTGAAGAATGAAGAACAGAGTGGATAGTTCATTCACCTCTATACTGAAGCACGATTGATATTTGATGCTTTGATGAACTGGGTGTACTCTTCAAGTTGTTGACCACAAGACTTGTCATTACTCAATCTTCAAAGCCTATTTGCAATGCATGATTCAGTTTTTGCCTTGAGGGCTTTTAAGAATGCATGCCCTGGAGTTTACTTTAGCGTTAATCCGAGTAGAACCTCGTGTCGTCAAGGTCGTAGCCGAGATTAAGTATTTGATAACGCATGTCCATCCCTTGGACAGCTCTCCAAGGGAGGTTCCAGGCCCTCCAAATCTGGTCTGTCGGTTGGAGACACAGGGACCAGGTTTTGTAGTGCAAGGTCGCCTAAATTGAACGTGGCTTTGGTAGACCTCCTTCTGGGAGTTGTCTGGATTCCTCCCTGCAGAAGTGTTATAGCCTAAGGCTTTGCTTTGCTTTAGCTATTCAGGAAAGTTTCTCTAACGAGTAGAAGAGAGGCAGTGCGAACCGAATGACTTCACATCAACGTGGGGAGCGGAACGATGGAGACTGGAGAGCACAGGAATTCCATGCTCTTTGAGGTTACCATTCCGCTCACCCATCAATCAGGATTCGAGGGCGTTAATCAGGAAGCAAAATTAATTGAACCCTAGCAACACCTTTTCTAACGTTGGAGTGATTCATTCAGGTGAGTCACCGATGACCTCCTTTTCCCTACGACCTATGGAAGTGGAGGTATCCTGCTCCCTCTTGATGTGATTACTTGTCGCTGGACGAAATACGTCAATCCGCCGGTACGGTGCTCTTCTTTTTGTTTGCAACCACTTTTCTTTTTAAATAGCAAGAACCCTTTCATCAAGTAGTGTGGTTGAGGTCTTATGAACAGATGCGGGCGTGCGAAACGGGTTTTGTTGCTCCAGAGGGAGACCTATCGACACCTTGTCGCTTACTTTAAGCCCATGAAGTTTAACAACCTATAAACTGAGAGCCCCTGCAAACTCAAATGAGTTAATTGAACCACTAAAGACTACAAGAGGCATCCGACTCCCCATCCTCCTCAATTGTAAGATGTCCAGGGCAAATTTTGGTAACAAAATTTATATTTTCCAAACGAAGTTAGTAACAGAAACGGATGTGAGCAATTCACTGGGAAGCCTCGCATCCACTTCACTTGAACTAAGTGTCATTAGCAGAATTATAAGCTGCAAGGTGCTTATTAGCAAATTGAACTTGTTACTCCAGGTAGTAGACAGGTCTAGCCGTCCCGTTGGACGGAAGAAAGATGGTGAGATTAGACACTGGATTGCCATGGAAGGGTTCCTTGCATGATGCCTTCTGTGTGGTCTTCACTTGGAAGTGGTATTTTACTCCGTGATTAGCTTGCTTAGTTCCGTTGAGAATCTTTTCAAGCATAGAACAGGGGCTGGTTGAATTTAAAGCCGTCATCACCAACTCCTGAATCTCCTGCGACTGGAGCTGACTCTCACAGAGGGGTTTCGGAGGCATGCATTGGGAGTCAACTAGGGCCACGAGGAGCGCAGCAAGTCCAAAGACATACCACATCTCGTTTGAAGTAAGCATCAAGCAACGTACGGAGAGAGTATTATATACTTGAAGCGAGTAATTAAAATAATTAACTGACCAATCAGAAGGTAGATGTGTCCAAGACCCAACGCCTGTCAGCCAATGAGGGCACAGATCGGGTCAACCATCTGGTTGGGGTGGTAATTACCATGGTTTTACGGCAAAATTAATGGTAAAAAACGTTTGAAATGCTGGTACTGCAAGAACTATAGTGAAAAATACTTAAAAAGAAATTCACAGAAATAATCATCATCTGTGGGGTTTAATGCATTGCCAAATGCCGGAAACCCTAGAGTCTATTGAAGCTTTCCCAATTTCCCATTTCAAATATTCCCCCTTTCTACGCGCTGCTTTACAGCTGACTAGTGAATTGTTTTAATTATAGCAGGTCCAGTTGTGTTTAGAGGTACATAGTACCACTTTTTAACTCTCTAGCTTCTCAAACTTTTTTGATGCATTCCAATCCACTCTGGTTTCATGAAAAAGGTAAAATACGGTTGAAAAATTATTAGGATCATTGGAATGAGTTATTCTTTAACCCTTACAAAGGTCGAAATCGAAGAACTATTAGAAATGCTTGTCGTTGGATAGCTTTTTGGGGTTAAAACTCCACTGGCTATTCGAAGGTAACGGGCGGTTACAATGGAAAAAAAGGATTAAAAACATCAGAGTTTTACCACAGAATGCATACTAGTGGCGCTTAGGAGGCCTGAGAGGCAATCCACATGACCCAGTGGCCTTGACACCGAGAGTAGGTGCGGCCCGCGGAGACTTAAACTCCCGCTCACTCAAATGCGGAGTTAAACAACCCAACAAAGAATTAGGCACGCACTCACGTTAAAGGTAAATAGACGTGATTTGATGGAAAACGCAGAACAACCGTTGGAAGGTGGATACTCCAAGGTATTCGCAAGGTGGGTGGTAAACATTCAAACCTGACCATTTCATTTTTTCCCATGAGGCGCCCCAAAACTTCCCTCAAGATGAAATACGACATGATTTTGGGGCGAAATGCGCATATATTCGACACGCAGTGGGGCTTGGGACCACAAACATGGCAAAGGGGCCAGCTCACCCGGCGAGGCTATTAATGGCAAGGCGCCTGAGCGGGCCATTCACCCAAACCGAGGGACAAACAAGCAACTAACGTCTTGCACACATTGTTCAAATTGCACAATGGTCCAGGGATAGTTGATCAAAATGATCATCATTAGAGAGGTCATTCTTCGTCTTCCCTTCTAACTAACTTAGATGGTCACCCTGCAAGGTACTCGGAGTTGCTGAGGAGCACTTCACTACACCAAGCGGAAACCTGACGAACGTCAGCACCCTCAGACCAGGAGCATCGGGTCACAGACGAGAACATAAGGGCAGCACATATGGGCTATGCTGGTGGTGAAGATATTGCTATTCATGATAATCTTGTTTCTCAACGAAAATATGTAAATTTTTTTTACTTCTGTGGCACATTTTACATTGCAGCAGGGACTTTGGGACTCCGCCATCGTGCCCTAGCCTGCCAGTGGCTTCCTGAGTAGACAGTTATGTCCGAGATAAAGTATTATCGCTCTTCTCTTGGAGTGGATAATGAGCATCCACTTTATGTGCTGGATAACCAGATGGGCTTCTTTCTTGAAGCTATGAATAAGCTTCCTAACTTGCAAAAAGGCGCTAGAGATGGCCGGAAGATCATTTAGCCAGTCTGGAAGGGGAAGCGGAGTAGGCCGAAGACACTGGGTGGTTCATTGTGCCTTAAAACAGTAATCAAATGGTAATCTTTTAATATCAATTTACCATCCTCATCGTATGCTATAGCATTACATCTTCAAAGTTCCATTTAACGCCACATTTCACCGATCCAGGATACAGCTACAATACTAAAGATTTTTCACACAGTTGTCACAATAAAGCTTTCATTATCGTAACTAGAGCTGAATAAATATCCTCTCAACTAGCTCGAGCTTCGATGAAGACACCACACACAACGCGAATGTTGGAGCCATTTAACTAGCGTAGGTGAGCGAAATGACAAGGCATTGCCGTGCAGTCTCGTATGTTTGTCAAGGTTCATTTTGTTGGTGATTTGATGCATTACTCTCTGATAAGACTACTTGACTCTAAAGGGATTGTGTACCTAACCCGGGTGTGGTTTTCGGAGCATGCTAGTAAACCCGCAGACTCTAAGTATACCATTGACACATATTTAACACGGTGTTAACCCTTCATGTGATAAACATTTGTTTGAGCCAAATTTTCGACGAATAGCGGTTGGTTTACGCTGACTAAGTGACAAAGCTGATGCATTCAGTCTCTCGAAACATTGTCAACCGGTGGAATCTCATATATGTATTCGAACAAAAGTTGATTAAAATAAATCAATTAATGCAAAACGCACAGTAAAATAGTTAGAAGCTTTACTGGGCTTCATTTTGAAAGTACCACTTAAGTTGCCTTAATTAATCCCTGTCTCATAGTCTTGGCAAAGGATTTAATTCAAATTTGTCATCGCTCTACTGCCGTCGAGTGGCAAGGGCCTCAGTCTACGTTATAGTCCCAATCACTTGCGTATGCTAACAATTCGCGTTCTACCCACGTAACACATCTTCTTTCGCCTTTAGAGTAGCCTTAGAAAGCTATGCGTGCATGGGAATGGATCAGCAAGCGGAGATAAGCTACTGACTTCTAGCTAACTATATTCGTTAATTGTATTATTATCAATACACATGCGTTATTAACATAATACGATTATGGTTACGTAATTGCTTGTAGCCGGAGACCATGTTCCTGTTAATAGCGTGAAGTAAGCAGTAAAAATGCATTAGACAATGGTGATAGTTCTTTGACGAAGTGGTAGCGAACCGTATAAGTTAGTTAAGAACATTGATTATTGTAAGTGCAATGCCTAGCCAACAGTATTAAACTAATTGTGGCACTGTTGCTGCAAAAAGAAGCCCCTGTTTTTAGATTGTTTATGTGAACAATAGAGTTGTTTTATATCTCTGACAGGAAGCGGCAATAAAGATGCCTTTAAATTCACCAATCGGAACCAACCACACTTGTGGCTTTTAGTTCGGTAGCCCTAATTGTGCTGCTCCTAACTTTCTTAAGTAATGGTGAGTGTGGTTTGTTTTTCTTTGGAAGCGTGTTTGAAATGTCCCCAAATGCTTGAATAGAAAGTCATTTACTTTTTGGGGTCGACGAGTTGGTCGTGGGATTGAAACGAGTCTGTCCATTTAATAAATGATTTCAGGTTGTCTGACTTTGAGTTCTTAGCAAGCGTCCGGGTTTTACAAACATCCTCTTGCCCTGCTTCGCAATCCAAATAGGATATTTTTTGCCAGACTTACGTCTTCAGTATCAAACCTTGCTGCGTATTTGTCTTTGCTACCGGTCTTGTTTTCCCTATTCTGCATTGAAGTCAATCAATGCCCTGTCAATGGCATCCGTTGCTTGTATTTTCCCAGAAAAAGTGCGAATATCAGAGGAAATTAAATTAAATCGCGTTACAGCGTCTATCTGCTTAATTTCGAAGATTTGTCATCCTACTATATTCAACATCTGGGTGCTACGCAGTTAAAGCTTTTAAAGGCATTTCATTGATGTCGAGCCAGTATCTGGTTGTAGGGAATTTAGCATAGTCTCATCATTTGACTGTTTTTCGAGCGTAGGTAGTAAGCCAGCATAATCTGTTTACTCGTTCCTTCAAGTCAGACGACGTGTTGGAGGAATTGCAGCGGTACAAGGAGCAGACGAAGGTGGACGGTGAGACCTTGGTACGGACGGTTTTCCCCAAACGTGTGTTTGAGATGCGAGAGCTCCTTGCCTCGAAGCTCTTCAATTTCGGTGAGTTGTTAACCCTTTTCTCATCGCAACGATTCACTTCCTTTTCTTTCCATTAATTGTCTCACACACCTTGAACCTAGAACCCGCTAGCGTCTATCAGAAAGTCAACTTACCCGTGCCTCTGACTGGGGAACAGAATGGTGTTCCTCCAGCAGGGGCGGGTTTACATCCCGATGGTGATGGTACGGTGCAGAAACCTCTCACCGGGTCGCCCGTCTTTACTTTCCCTGGTGGTGTGGTATCGCACAACACTCACATCAAAGCCATGATTGAGGTAAGTATATAACCGTCATTCCACTTTGTGGGGTAAGATTGCCTGGAGCAGAGTAAAATCTCGAGAGTTGGACTAAGGTCAACAAGTATGACTGGAAGTTGCATTTTCTGGACATTTATATGGAAGTAGAGTCCTTAGGTGCCTTAAGAGTGAGAATTGCTGCTTATATTTATGGCTTCATCGCTTGTGAATATCGAGGACCTAAATGAATCCGGCTTCCATGCTCTAAAAATTAAACAGGGGTTTTCTGTGTTGGTCTTGGTTTTTCGGCATTTGCCCAGGTCATCACATTTTGTTTACATTCCCAAGGCGTGATTTTTATGCTGATAACCAATAGCGTTTGCACGACTAGTATCTTGTGCTATAAATGAAGCCTTAAGTGATTCTTACGACCCGCTTTTAAAGTCGCCCTCATTAACGCGTGCCCATAAAATCCTTTTGGTAACAGTTTGCTCTAAAGATGATTATTTGCTCCCTTGTCCTGTATTTTGCAAAAACTTTTTCGAAGACGTTCATTTTTGGAGTTTTGACTATAAATCTCTTCGGTGTCCTATTGTTCCAAATAGGTCAATGTATTAAATGAAAAACTGTTTTTTTCCGAAAATTGCCGACGTGGAATGATCGCTTTCAATCTATTTCCGGCCCGTCTTGCGGTGGGACTGCTTGAAGCTGAGCAAAATGTTGAAGCCGTTTTAGGGCCAGGTTCACTATTTCACGTAAATGGAGTTCACTTGGATAAGGCAGTGCAGCAGGCTGGGATATTTGGTCGTGTCCCGGCTTTCCGAAGGATTCATCCTATGAGGACCTTTTTTACTACTCCATGAGTGAAGTTTTACGGTACTTAGGATTTTCAAATGAAATGTTTCGACCTAGCACTCAAATTTGCTTCTGAATAGTGGTAGAATGGCGCCTTAAATCACTGCAACTGGTCTAAAACCGCCCAAATGCACCCATTCCCAGACCATATAGATGAGGAAACCTTCGACCCGTTGCTGACGTTGGCTTACGTTTTTTGATACTGTTCATTCCCGTGAACTTTAATAATGGCCCTTAACTTGAGTGGACACTATTCGCTCGGGTTCCATTTGGCTCATCGCAGTCTAGGATTGGCTTGATGTGTGCTTTTACGAATGATTCATGTAATTGGAGGTTGGTGTTGTTGTGACAGAAGTACCTTTTAAGTGACTCCCGGTGCTCTTCAATTTACCTCCATGCCAAAGCTGCTCATCATGATGAGCCCTGTAGTTTAAAATTACTGCTCCAGGTCCCTGATTTTCCTTAATTTGGAGATCATGCTCATCGGAGTGAGCTGGATTATCCCTATTTCCACTGGTTTAGTGACTCTTATGGACCACATTTTTTTCCACATGTTGAAACATTTTCATCCAATTAGTGATTTTGATTTGGATTGACTACGTCAATTCGATCACGCACCTACTCACACGCTTTTATTAGGCCTTTGAGACCTATTTTGACGCTCTCCTGATTACGTGATTCCTACGGTGCTGAGGACTACGTCACCTGCCAAGTGCTTTCTGATGCATATTGCCCTTTTAAGCACGCTCCACTGAATTGGATCCAATTTATTGACTTATTTTCATCCCACACGCATTCTCCGCTATCAACGTTCGGGGTGTCGGAACATAGGCTCTTACCCACTGACATGACACGGGTGTGCGTTATCGTGAAAAAAAAGTTGCTAGCCTCGATAGTAGTAACGCATCCCATTTATCTTGAGGACCTTCATTCGCTAGGCTCTCTGACGCAGTTCATTAGCATGACGTTCTGTAAATCTATTTTAGCGCGAAATTGTCCCCGAGTCAGACTTGTTCTACCCACTTTGACGGGATGGTATGGTTTTCATCTGATTGTGACTGCCTCCCCTTTTTCGCGATCCATTCACAAATCTCAGTTACAGTGCATGTGAGAGGTCTGGACTAGACTGCTAGAATCGTAGGCAATCGTGTGTCATTTATTACTTTAGGCCAAAATTATCGTAATACAACAATTCCTCATTTGACCGGTCCACTCCAGTCAAGCAAGATAACCTAGCCTTTGCCATAGCTTTTACAGTAGGCCCTTTTCTGCATCAGTCGTTCCAATATCCGAATCCATGTAAAGAAGTTGAATACGACGATTGTTTCCGGACATGTCGCTTTCTCACATCCGTTTACTTGTGTTGTTGTTGTCCTCAACTCCTTCCATTGATGGAAGGCGTCGGACTTTCCATTTTTGTTTGTCAGCACGACGTGTTGAAAATGCAGCACTGTGTGGAGGATTCTCGACTTCAGAAGTATCCACCTATCCCGACGGGCGTGACTTTTGTATTAATTGCTGTTATCAACACAGATCATTTCGATGGTGCAGGAGAGTTTCCTGGTTTTAATATCTTGATTGTAAATCTTTGACTTGTTATTTTACTGCTACTCAAGTGTATCAGAAACACCTTAGACCTCTTCTAACTTCTCTGAGTAAGGAAATTTGGGTTATACTCATCAATATTTGTCTCTCCTTCCCCTTGGTTAGGCCACGAAACCCCATCTGACGCAGCTAATGGTGGAGGCCCAACTCGTGCGAATGTGGATCCAATTTAACGTCCCGCGCATCGAGGATGGCAACAACTTCGGCGTGAGTATCCAGGAGGATGTGCTCTCCGAGGTCTCGGGTATCGAGCGCGACGCTCTTACTTTTCTGGACCAGTTTACTAGGTTAGTGATTCAGTCGGAATTGATGCGTCCAAAGGGGAGCATGACTAAAAAACATAGATGACCCTGAATGCCGTCTGTTTCATAGTTTTATATCGGCGGAGACCTAATTCTGGGACTGTAGTTGGTTGGTCATGGGCATTCGTTTTCGGATCCTTTTTCTCTGGTTTCATCATGATAATCGTCGTAGCTTGTATTCGCTGGATTTTTGAGAGTACGGAATTTTAGTCCCTCTGTTGATTGGCTTCTGTCTCATATTGACTGGGGATGAATTCGGGTATGAAAGCGTACTGAGATTCGTGCGACGTCGAGGAAGCTAATTTTGATTATCTCTTACCAGTTTTAATGTGAATATATTTTGCTTTCTGTGGAGGTTTACATTGTGGTAATTGGAGGTCCACTAACTGGCCAAATAGTGATGATCTTTTGTTTGTCTGCTCATTCAAGTGTCGATTCTGTTCATTATTCGATCTTCAAATTAAAAGATGTCAATTTCCAAATCTTGGTTAGATTTTACTTAATCTGATTTAATCGGCCTATGTGCTACTCCATTTAGATTTTTTGTGGAAGAGCTCAGCTCAAGGTCATCTCTTGACCTTCCCAGCTGTCCCCCGCCGCTTAGGACTACGATGAATACTCACCTGATCATTGCTTATGCCAACTCCGAGTTTCATATTCAGAGTAGATTAAAGAAGTTTCCTGAACCTCTACCGCCTTACTGGGAGGTGGTTTTCTCTTTCGAAAGCAACTGAGTCATCGAGACTTTGTTGATTCGTCTAGTTAGACTCCTTTTAAGATAGGATGGGTTCCATTAATTAGTGCGACATTAAATGGAGATTTTTAATGAAGTAGACATTGAGGCTATGCTTCAAATTATCTACTTACTGTACGGTTGGAAGTCATTTCGCAAGCACTTGTTCGTTGATTCATTTTACTCATGGAAACTACCTTTTCATAAAAAGGCAATTTCTTCCACCAAGAATTCGTTTCCATTGAACAAAATGGCAATTTCCTTGCAGGTTCATACTAAGGTCAAAGGTGAGCTTAGGCAATATTCTTTCATTTAGGTTTTGGTGGGTGTAAACCCCGTGAAAACGTTCCTCAGGCATTTTGCCCCAGATTAACAACTACAGGATCGGTTGGCACTTGGACTTATGAACCCGATCGCGGCATCTACGATGGTGTTCACTGGTTTAATTGCTTCATCTGCGCCTTGTTGTGTGGAGCTACTTTGGGAACCTGATTGGTTTCTTCATCAACTGTGTACTTATTCCGCCATCTATTGTGCAATGTTTACTTTGTGTCTTGCGCAAACACACGAGGGGCGCAGGCTACTGGACAACTATTCCATTGCCTCATTGTTTGCAGGCGACAACAAAGGGGTGCTCATTTCTACTTATTTGGCTTAGTTAAAATAGATCGGCGGTGTTACGGGAGCTAAAGCCCAAACCCGAAAAAAACTGTCCCTTTTTTAAATTATGTGTGCTTTGACAAACAGACGCATTTAGCTTTTTTGATCTGGTGGGTTGCGCTACCAAAGTGCTTTTTAACGAGCTTAAAACGGTGATTCGGCTCGCGTCAGGGCGTAGGTACGGCTGCAAGCCCTCTTCCGCCCCATCTGCTTCGCTCCCCAAGTCCGTGTGAAATGGGACTTGAGGGGTGATTGTCAGCTTCATAAACAACGTTTGCGCTTTTCTACGCGATAGGAAATGATTTTGGGTCACGCACAAGGGACCCTTCAGCACTGATTGGCTAGCGCAAAATATGAGCTTTTCATTTGAGAGGGTTGATCACTTGGAAGAGTTTTGTAAACCTCAATGAAATTTCAGTGAGACCAGGCGTCACCGCAGTTCCCTCAAGCTTTCAGTTTAGATTATTTACTTATTACCCTGATTTGATGTCCGCTTGGCTCCGTGCCCCTTTTCCTTTCCAAGCCTTTTAACCTAATGCTGGGTGGCGAGGCTTGTACAAAATGGGGTGGACCCGCCGGGTCAAGCTGCCAACTTGTTGTACACTGGGTTTAAGGCGCTGGTAACTTGGTCTGAGTCTTGGGAAGAAGGCATGCTACGTTCCACACTTTCTCTGTGAATTTCTTGATCACACCGTGTGAAGCAGCTTTTTCGAGCTATTGAGTGGCTTAATGTCTTGATACAGTTGCTAAAGATAGCCTCAATTCCGATGCAGCCTCTGGTGGATGGTCACGTCCGTTGAAGTGGCTAGTGGAGTGGATGCAAGCCTATCCTGAAGACAGCTAACAGCTAGTCACTTTTCGTACTGATTAACCTACCTGCAGTTTGAATTGCGGCATAGATAATGGGAATTGGACCTTCCAGGTTCAAACTGTGAGGTAAACGGCAAATACACCAAGTTGCCGTGTCTTGGTTTGAGCTCTTATTTATCTTAATTTGAAACCGGCCGAGAATTGGATGAGATTTGTGGGCTAGATGTGTGTTTTGATAACTCCTAGTTTCGTTTTTTGGCTGAAACGAAGAGTAATGGGCAGTTTGCTTGCCAACGCTTGCCACAACCCATTTTGGAGGGGTTTTTTGGCAGCAGGATGGCGGCTGAGTTGCGAAAGCTGAAGACTTCCACGTCAAACGCCGCATCCTCATATATTTACCTATCCCCCAATCATAATTTGTTGGTAGCCAAGTCAGAAACATTCGTAATAGAATTGCGTTTCCATGGCAACAACTGGATTTGGCTGACAGGGCAAGACCGCTATTGATATTTTTCACCATTCAGGTTGGAGAAATTGCCTTTCTGAGCCGCTTTTACCAACGCAGTAGTGATTGTTGACTTACTGAATAGGTGTTAGTTGTAATCCCTTGACCACATGAGGCTTGAATAAATGTTTCCTGGTTCTCCTTATACCCTTTTTGACACTTAAACCGTGAATTGAAACGAAGCGTTTCCAGCGCCTTCCGGTCTTTCAAAGGTGGGCCACCTCGTTCCGAATGCTCTTGTTTGTGGGAAAGGCGGCAATCGTTGATAGGTTTGTTCGATTGCACCGTCCTTGACAACTTTCGTTCACAGAAGAGCATCGATGGACTGGCTTCGACCTTAATGCTGTCTCTCTCTGTCGTCGTGCAGGTACTACGCTTCGCGCGGTAAGCTGGTGGGGAAGGCGGCCAAGTTTCCGCACATTGATGACTACCGTGAGTGCATCCGCGACATGGACGAGAAGCAGGCCATCTCAATGCGCTACGTCATCATGGAGATTCGCAATCACTATGTGAGTGCCATCCCCCCCCCTCCTCCTTCTCTCTTCCTCTTGCCGGGGCTTTTAATATGTGGATCTCAAATGCGTTGATTTTGGTGATGAATTTTCGTCGCGTTCAAATAGTGTTTTGAAATTCTATGTTCTTCCCTCCCGTTGAACATGTCGTATTTGCTAGAGCTTGTTCTATCAGGTACCTCATTTTGGCAATCCTCTTTCATTTGCTCAGTGTTCCGGACCACAGTGCTGTCATCCACCTTAATGAATGCAAAAGTAGGAGGTCCTCCTTGAACTTGGCGATGAATCAGTGACCACGTTCATTGATGTTGGATTTTATTGGGATGCAAGGCTGCCATTTGACATTAAACAGGATATTGGGTTGGGATGTGGGAAGACCTTACACCTTTTCCTCCTCAGAATTATTGCTCCATTTTGGAACTGTAACGGGAGGGAAGGAGGGGAGTTTTAAACGAGTTGAAATTGTGTTCATCCGCTGTTAACTTTCTCAAAGGAGCTAGACCAAGGAGACCGGTGTTTTATTTTCCGTTATTTGCTATTGCTTCGCCGCCATAATTCATCTCACCTTACATGTGCTCACTCACTCTCAAAGTCAAGGTCGCGGTCAAAACGCTTGTAACTATGTCTAGATCCCTCCACCTCTGACCCTTAAACATGACTGTTGTATTCCACAGTAGATCAACAATTAGGTTGAACTCATTTGAACTATCTTTGTCTCGAATCAATAATCAGGAACTAGGTTAAAGCTATGAAAAAGCGGCTGTCTTTTACTGAGGGGGAGGAGTTGGCTGGTGCATCTGGTTCCTGCATGGATGAGTGGATGCTGAATTAATTGTCGGTAGCACATACCTGCTGGGGATTCGTATTTAATAGCCGTTCGTGGTCACCCCTCATTGACCCCTTATACGACACGCAGTGTGACTCTTGAACGATCTCCTTCGCTTCGACTTTGGGTGTATGCCTCTTCGCTCGTGAACTCGCGTGAAGTTGGTCATCGAAATCAAATTTGACAGTGGATTAAAACTGTTTTGGCTAGAAATTACGAGCCTCCGGTTTGGTTGTTTTCAGCCAGCTTGAAATTCCACTGCTTCATGATGGAATGATTAGGCAGGATCGACGCGGGACACTCATTTAATACCAGAGGCCTATTATATTTTGAAAATACCTAAGCCCTGTAAAAGCACTAACTCTGATTCCACGAAAGCTTTAACACCGTCTTTCTTTTCTTTGACCTCCTTTTTAGGCGGTGCTGCATGATTTGATAGTGAAGAACTTGGATCGAATCAAGGTGCCGCGTTCTAATAACACAATGACCATGTATTAGATTGCGTGGAATAAGTGGACTCAGGGAGCAGCACCCACTCCCTCCCGCCTCTTTTCCCCTCCCTCCCCACATCCTCTGTCCCCATCGGAGATCATGATGATGGCGACGCTTTGTATACCTCTAGCAGCGAAACGACAAAAGCCGTTGATACCGTCAAATAATAATAACAGCCACAACTGTCATTGTAGTTGTGCTGTCCTGGCCTGTCCCGTCTACTGCCTCGTTTTTTTGGCTGCTCTAGTAGGCGTGCGTCTGTGGTGTGGTGCCTTTTGAAACTATGAGGAGTCAGTAGGTGTTGAGGTGTTAGCGATGACACTCGGGAATACAATCTCACTTTTGCCTCTGCGTGTTGACTGTGCTATTCTCAAAGCTGAAAAGTGTGAGTGGCTTTCTGGCACTGCCGACATACTCTTGGGTTGCTTTGTAAACCAGCGCTTTCTGATTAGGTGTGCTGGAAGGTCAAATTGGGGTCTGGTGACCAAGAAAATATTTCATTATTCCTCAGTCTTGGTTATCAGAGCGCGAGGCCAGAGGTTTTACGCCACGGATCAGAAGTCTTTTTTTTGTTCTGAAGTGGGATTTTATTGCCATTAATGTCTTTTTTCACCGTTTCTTTTGCTGCTTGGAAATTGGAAGCGTAATGTTTGACAATAAACACGTGTCACATGTTTTATATTGGGAAGATCCGGCCGTCAAACATGTGTGACGCCGGTAACGAATGTGTCGTTAATGCCGCAAGTACGCTTGTTGGTAATTGTTTCAATGGTAATAGCTGTTTGGGTTGGTGTTATGAAAAGCGAGCCCACTTATCGCCCCCTTTCTTCTTTTACCATTACTGTAGTTCCTGTTCCACACGCACACCCGTTTCTAGTCCTCTAAGAGGTGCAGTTGAACGAGTAGCATTGCGGTTCTCCTAGTCTTTCTAGAATTGAAAGTGACCAAGTAGTGCTGTACACTCTAGCATTGGTTGAAGCTCCAGAATGACATTGGAGAAGTGGACTGACAGGTGGAAATCCAATCTGTGGAGGCTAGCGTCTTCGTGTGGTTAAAAGTGCGGACAAACAAATTTTAACCCATGTAAGTGTCCTATGATACACTCATGTGTTGCGCGGACCGAATGACAAAACACGTGGTAGAGGTGTCCTGTGCTCTGCTGCCATAACGAGGCGTTTCCGCAGACTCGCAGCCTTGAAAAGGCTCCATCTTCCATCTTTCCGCGTACGGTGGGGTTGGGATTGCTTCCCCTCCCCCCTCCCTCTTAAAAATAGCGTGTCCAAAGGTTTTGGAATGATCCTGTTTTGTTTCCAAGGCAACGCCACCTGGACATTCCCCCACCCCCTAGCCTAGAGGCTTCCCTTTCTGGCTGGAAGAAAGGATGCAATTTGAAAAGGTAACGCTTTTGGAACTGCCTCATATATTTCATGTCAAGCTTTAAATCCACCTTGTCAGTAATTAACTTTTTACGAATCCCATTTGTCTAAAACATCTTCCCATTGGATGTAAAATGACACTGGATCCACTGTTGTGCTTCGAGAGGCCTCTGGAGATGGAAGAAGGCAGAATGTGTGTTGCCGATGCGGAGTAGAGCTGGGGGACTGCTGGTGTGACTCGGAGACCATATCGCCCAGTAGAAGTACAACTGTGGCACCTTCAGTGCCCGTGAAGCATTGCGTGGAACTTTCCTTGGTCCACCTCCTCCGTTGGTCATCGCAACGCAGTCGACGCTGGGAGGAAACACGTCCACGAAACAGCTACGCCAGGCATCGAGGAGGTGTCTCACCCCAACGTCACCATTCTCCCCCTTTTCCTTGGCGATTCCACTGAATTTGAGGGGAGGGGCAGTGTGCTGGCCAGCACGCGTGTACACCTGCTAGTCCTAGGACCACAGGCCTAAAAACCGAATCACGTAACCAAGGCCGGGATCTAAATTTGTTCCATCTGTCCATCTTTGCCACTTCATTCCCATCCAATCACAAATACCTCTGGCTTCCATTCAACTGGTAGAGAGGTGGAGAAGGTTTCGCGTATTCGCCTCAATATAGGTATTGTAGACAACTCCTTGACAAATGCTTCCAGACGATTTACGACTAGTGTCGTTTCAGTTGTTACCAACATTCCTACTGGACCCCTGGACGGGGGTGATAAGCACTGGAATAACTACGGGAGGCACGTGGAGGATGAACACGAGGCGATACTTTCCCCCTCCATCCTAAATTTCCGTGGGAGGTATTCTCAAAAGCAAGGTTTGCGTTGTGTTTTTGCAAGGCTGACAAGGAGGGCTTTCTTCGTGTCGATTCCTCCGCTCGGGTAAGTATCCCTCCTGCTCTGATTGTTTGGCCTTTAATTTGAAATGGGTCATGTGAGATTTCGTCTTCCTTATTTTGCACTGAGAGTGTAAGAGTGGATACTGCGAGGTGGCTAATGAAATGTTTGTTCCTTTGAGAACTTTTGGAATGGAGAGTCCCTTTCAACCACATTCCGGTCAGTCCGTCAGGTCATGACGCGTTTTTGCAGCGAACATCGAGATGAGTGAAAGAGAAGCGATTGATGCAGGACTTTTCCAGCTGACAAAAGCGTGAGCGAATTTTTCCACCATTTGCTGTTGGTTGGCCTTGACACGTCAATCTCGAGCTATTCCAGCCAATAGGAACGCGCCATCATTGTAGCGTGACTTAGAGGGTCCTCCTCAACGTGATTCATCAAACATCTGGTTGTTAACCATCAGGATCAAGTTGTGGGGGCATCTAGCTTACAAGACTTCATACCCTACCCCGGATTACATTGATTGCCTTCGGATCTCGCCGCTGGTAATTCGCCATCAGTGCTCCTCTTTCTTGTTGTGATCTGATTAACGGACGAATTCACCTGTCACTAGTAGGGAAAAACCTTTCTGGTTGTTATTTAACGTTACTCTATACTATTTTCGTTGCGAGCTGCCGCCTCTTGACTATTGGGCGTGCTTTTTGCTTTGAAAAGTAGCTGGCACCAGCGACTTTTTTTCAGGCCGGAAATGTTAGTAAGATTAACTAAACCAAATTTAAAGACGTTAAACTCTTTTTGACTAGTTATTGGGAGCAATCTAAACTACATTCGATCGAAGAGTGTGGACTGAGGATGCACGTTTTCGTGTCCCATAGAAGGTCAAAAATTTCCAAAACTGGTTGATTTATACCGGCTATAATGTAATCACTGGTATGACAGTGTCTGGAAAATAACTTTTCACTACTCATTTCACATAAGTAATTTCGGCGCAGTCGATACCTTGCGAAGTAATTTGGTGGATCCTGCTTAGTTGGCCACGTTCTTGGGCTCAAGGTGGTTGGGGGTTGATAGGGGAAATTTGGAGGTGTCGCCTTCCACCTCAATGGCACTGCTAGTCATTTGAAGTATATCTTCTCGGTTCGACTAATTTTGGAGCCTGCTTTGAAATCAAGCGGTCTTTAAAGATCCTTTTTTATTTATTCGCATAAGGCTATAAGTTCACTATAATGGATGAGATCGGTGGGCAAAGATAAGGAAAGTACTTATCCAGGTCGAATTCAACAGGTCCGAATCGGCTTAATACATTAAGGGGATCCGGTCGCACGAATAAGCTAAGGATGGAAGTACTGAACCATATTTACGCGCTAGTGTTTGTTTCCTGTGAATCTGCAGTTAAAATTACATAAACAGTGAGGTCGTCAAACACCAGGATGCTGCCCAGTCGTGTAATCACTGTGTAAATAGATGGTTATGCAAGTAAACTCCCTTCGTTTGCTGACTAGCGATCTGCATGGGAAGCGAAGACTCGTTTCCAGCACCTTGAAACTGCACAACTGTCGATGACTTTCACCTTATAAACCAGGTCTGAATAGAGCGCACTGGCATCCACACCAAGGCGGAACTCAAATCGTCTCAAGTTGCTAAAAAGCAGCTCTGGAAGTGTTGAACTATCTTAAGAGAGCACAGGGATTCAATTTGTTCTCAAAATGTCCGGAAGTCTGTGATCACGGAGCCCTTGGATAGTTGTTCTTATTTGATACTCTTCAAAGGGAGGAGTTGCTTGACTTGGGTCGCATTCAATTGGAGCGGTCACTTCCGACGCCTCTGTCTCCTTGGAAGCAGGGAAAGTAGGAAATGTTGTCCTTCCACCCACCTCTACAGTAGATCGACCTTTTTACCCGCAGTCTGAGCAGATCTGGGAATCATAATTCTTTTTGATGAGAAATGAGGAAGGGTGCACAGATTATTTGTCTCACGACTCTCTCAAAAAAGGATGAACCGTGTGTCGAATTTCAAGGTTCCTTCCGAGGAACAGCTCGCTGATGGCGCAAGAAACTGCCTCCTAACTTCATGTCCAACCCTTCCTCGAAGGCTGTGCAATCGAAAATCTGTTTCTCATCGTCCTGCGTCTTCAGAGTTTGGACTCAAACTAGACAGACGTTCTGCCGCAAGACGAATCGAAGTCGACTATCTTCCCTCTTAGATCATCGTGTATTTTTCTGGCACCTCAGGTGCTCTTCGATGATCTCTTGTTCGCCGTAATGCCAGCTACGATCTTGGTGTCTTTTCATCTACCATCCTCCATAGGTCAATATTTGAGGTAGCGTTTCCATAAATATTCTACCTCGCCAAACTTCCATTTACTCACAGGAAGTCTTACCACTTGTAGATTTGATTTGCTGCTCTCCCGGCTGACCAATCACACCGCGTCCTTGGAAAGGCCGCGTGACGCCGGGTGGTCGATACTTGTGTAGGCTACTTGGGGAGACCTCGTTTCCTCCACGCGGTGTCGCTTTCCTCCGCGTCAATGAAATGCCCCCCCTCCAGCCTGAAATGCCTGCATACATCTTGAATTATCGTCGAGTTAACCTCCTGTCAACCACCAACATAGCCGGTAACGCTGTCAAGAGGAGACACCTGTAATGTTTACAATTCGTGCCTCCGAGGATGCGGATTGCAAAGAACTTCACCACCAGTCGAAAGACCTTCTGAGAAAACACGACGACCAGGGTGATGACCCGTGGATAAGCTTGGAGGATTTCATGTCTATTCATGCCGAGAAATTTGTCCGTTTTCAAGTCCTCACGTCGAGAATACGCGAGGCTAGAAAGGTCAAAGTTGATGAGGAAAAAAAGGAAGAGGGCGAGGGTGTAGAAAGAAGGAGGAGTGGAAAAGAACGAGGGTTAGTAGCACCAAGGGAGCAGGTTGTGGGTTACATTGCTTTTGCCGAAGACTTTGACCTGCATTTTGGTGGGCAGGGTTTTCTGGTAGACCAATTCTTCATTCGTGAGCAGTTCCGTGGAAAGGGTCAAGGTCGGCGCCTCCTCAACTGTATCCGTGCCGAGGCTAGAAAGAGGTCAATGAAGTACATCAAGCTCTTCTATCAACGGACAGCTGAAAGGGATGCAATCTACTCGCATTTGGGATTTGCCAACTTCACCGAATCGCCTCCTTGCATCCACTACTTCGAGGTGTACGGTCCGGAGGAGATGAGGACGCGCCTGAACATCGATGTTTACGAACCGGTGGAAGAGGACGTCAGCTCACTGCCAGTGAAACCGGGAATTGCCGTGTTGGAGTACCTCCAAGCGCACGACGCACAAGATGGCTACGGACGCATGGGTCTCTTGTTTAGTTTGCCCACGGGCGTTTCCGATTCTGGTACGCCTTCAGCAGGTCTCATAGTTCTTATCCAACACTCGATTCGCATCCATCCTCTCCCCGGCCTCTTCGAGGTCCACTCCCTCAAACGATTCCTGTCTCGACACGGAATATCTATTGACGATCCACCTCCGATCCTTTGGACCCAGATTGGGAGTAAACCCCGGAGAGCTAATGATGAGAAGGGGGATGTTCTCATCTGTGCGTTTGTAGAACGGCCCACCGTGTGCTGTTGGCTAGGTCATCAGTTGACGTTCAGCAATTTTGCGGGCGACTTACAGATGATCTCGAGGGACCTGCTGGTGCGACGCATTCGAGCCTGGTCACCCAAATGGGGACCGGTGTTGGGAGTTAACTTTGAAGTCGCCGGCGATGAGGCGTCGAACAATGCGCTGGTGCGTCTGCTCACCTCGTTGGGGGTTCGGGAGGACGCCAGCTGGAACTGTGCTATCATGACCGAGGAGAATATTCGTGAAGGCGCTGAGAGCTAGTCAGTTTGGCGGCTTTTTACCTCGCAAATTTGGTTTTGTTCACCTCAAATTTATTTGCACACATATTTTGATTGCTTTACTTTGGAATTTATGTCTTTTACCCGTAATCACAGTGCCTTTTGAGCATACTACTTAAACCTCATATCCCATTATTAGTAGGGTGTTTCTGCGTAAATTCATCCTTCGTCTCTCTGTGGGACAGCCTTTAATTCTTATTACGAATGCTCGTAGAATTGATCGCCTTCCTTTTAGTGCAGTATGGGGTAATTTTTCTTAGTAGTGCTTAATCCTGCTTGCTATTTCATGCTTTAATTCCCATGCAAATTTGATTTTGACGAAATGGGAGTAGTCTACTGAAAAATAAACAAGTAGCATTTTAGAGTCCCGAAGCTTTTTTGGAAAAAAACCGATGAACAAGAATTTTTTAAGAGTACTACGTCGAGCGTAATGCAGCTAGATTTTTCTGAGGGTAAATATGAAGTCATAACGCTGGGACAGACACTGTATTGCCGATAAGCAGAAAGGCTACTGACGTGGCACAGAGGTCATGCCACCCAGCAGAAAATCGAAGACGGTGATTTGAGCACTCGTGAAGCCAAAACGAAGAGTTAAATGAACGAGTAAAATGTTACGCGTTTCGCTTTTCAGCTTGAGCATCGTCATCAGCGCTTCTGTTGGTCGACCTCCAGGGGCCCCTTGAGAAGGGGGAGTCTGTCGGGCTCTTTCTCACTTTATTCTGCCTTCTTACGGTGGCGATTTCTCTGCGTTGTTCGTAGCAGTAGTCTCTCAGTAATTCAGTAGGCTGGTTAGATCAATGCGCCCTAATCACTGACAGGATTAATGGCGGAAGTCACTAGCTAAGTTCGGCTCAAGTCAAGGCGATGTTCCACTGGGAGCATATTTCTTATGCTAATTGCTATTGCTCTTAGGCATAGCCTGCATGATGGTCTGCCAAGGACTTGTCATGACTTGAGTCTGTATTTGCGCCGAATGCCCATCCCACTGGCGCCAAGCGGTCTATGTGTGGCATCTCCAGATATCCACATCGCAATGGGGCATCAGCTCTTACGATTTTATCCCCTGATCTTTGCTGTGTTTGGTTTGTTGAGTCGCTCAGCTGGAGTTCCTTCCCGTCTCTTCGATTGATCGGGAATTTAGCCGTTTGCAGATTACGTGCAAATTAAATCATTCTCATCAGATGGTCTTCCCCCACATCAAAGTCGTTGCGAAGTGTCGACAGAAGCGGAAAGTTGTGTATCTGTTCCAATGTGCTGTCACCGAAGTAGGGCCCCACTAACCGCGAAGGCATTGGAGGGCAATGAATGGGAAGACCGGGAGACTGTTATTGCATACGAAACGAGCGGACTTGGAGTAATGGAGGACGTGATGCTGAGAGTGGATAAGCCGGAAGTTTGCGTCCTGCTAACAAGCGATTTTACGTTTGGCAAGGACTCGGGAGGTCATTAAAAAGATTAGGAAGACTGGAGTTATTGATGGTGTGAACAGAGACAAATATCAGAGTGGAATTACCGAACCATTTGTAAGGTTTGTTTTGCTAATTTTGGCTTCCGGAGGCCTAAGTCCGGAGGATCAGGCTGAGAGCCTTGTCAATAGTGTGGCGGAGTTTATGCGGTTAGGTGGTATGGTTTACTTTCCTGAAAAACGCCGGTTAGCGTTGGCACGAAGTTCTCCGTTAAAGTCCAGGATGGATCTTACGCGAGGAAAAGTTCTGTTGCAATTACTTCCAGTCCGTGCATGTTTCCTACTTCACGCCACTGTCTCTTTAATTGCCACTCCACCCTAAATTTAGCTGGGAGATTTTTTGCCTCAGGTTTGAGTTAGATCGATCTGTTAGGCAGGGGAGGTCACATCACGTCCAGCTAATTCAAATGACATTTAAGGAAGCCACGGCTTAAAAAATCATTGCAGAGAGAGTAATTAAGGGCAATTGGTAGACATAATGACCAAATTTTGTGATCTGGCTTGCGGAGAACCTCACAACAGTTTTTCCCGTTAAGCATGCAATAAATAATTGCATTTTCATTCTCTCGTTTCGGTGCAGGTTTTCGGGGCTTCTACATGATTTCGCTGGCCTGCTTTTGAGTAATCAACATCAATTCGCTAACTTATGTGCGAAAGGATATACATTCCCTATGTAATTATTGCAGATTTCAATTGTGCTACATTAAACCGAACGGTTTCTCAAAGCACAGGACGAAAAGTTGCAAGATAAAACTTGCCTTTTGAACTACATTATCATGCTTGTTAAGACAAAGCATTGTGCAAATTCTGTCACAAATGCACAGTTTTCAAGTTATAAAGAGAGTATCAAGAACCGGAGTTCCAATCATTTAGTCCACCAAGAGTTAAATCAACTGCAAAAGAATAGCACGGTCAAATCCTTGGTTATGGTGTGACACCAAAAATGCCTTACTTCCAAGTCGCAGTTCTTTAAATTATTCAATTCCACACAGATATCATTACACAGGTTGATGGGCAGTATTTTAAACGCATCGTTGTGAACTTGCAAAACAATTTGTCTTTTAAAATTTCTTAAAGCATAAAGCAGACTTAATGAATTTTATCTCCTTAAACCACCCGAAGATATTTGAGGGTATTTTGACTGCATGCGATGGAAGCACCCCAAGTAAACAGAAATATCATGGAAATTTGACATCTGTTTTTGTTTTGAGTCTTCATGCATCAGCTAAGTTATACAATCTCTTTTTGGGACTGTAATGAGCCATATCACTTGAATCTACTGTCGGTGAGTTAAATTTTATTATGTCTTGTTTAAATCAAGAATGAATGTAACGCCTAATCACCCTGCATGTCAGGAACATTTTTCTATGGTTCCGGCCTGATAATTAAAGAGGGAGGGCGCCACCTCAGCTGAGTACAAATTTTCTGATCGTTATGTGGCATTAGTGTACGAAAGGCACTTAGAATGAAAGTGAATCTGTCGGATCTTACATGACATTCCAAATCAAGTAACACGGCCACTATAAGGCAAAGCTCGTTTGTCTGTGAGTAGAACACTCATTTGCATACCTCAAATGGGGTTGACGATAAGAAAAATGGAGATCCTTGACAATGAATTCTGGATCTACTGCAATCAAATTTTCCATAATTCACGTAACAATCACAGAGCCTGAAAACTACTCAAACGGCTTTTGAGAAAAAGGATTGGGAACTATGGACTAACCAGAGTAAGCTGAATTGTCAAAATCACAACCGTTTAATGGTGATGAATTTCTATCTTTTATTTTGTTGCGGTAAAAACCTGTCTTGGAGTCGATTCGTGACATGTCATGTGCTGACAAGTGTTTCACGGTCATGCGATTCTCGCGCTTGCCAAGCCTGCACGTGGAGGATCACAGTGAGCAAGTAGGACTACAGTGACTGAGATCGTAACTAACGTAAGTACAGACGTCCTCCAAAATTTGGGACCGTGCCGGGGCAATAACACCTAAAATGCTTCTTCTTCAAATGATAAGCATACTGGAGGCGATGTGCCTGCAGTTTTGGAATTGAAAAAAAATTATTTGTTAATCAAGACAAGGTGGTGTCACATTCGCTAGATTCGGAAGTTGAGGAGTCTAGTAGAGGGTGTCGTGAAGGGCAACGAGGAAACCTCATCCATAGGAGATTATTTACGCACATATACAACAGCCTAGAGCTTTCAGGTTCCTGCTGTTTGCAAGGTAAATGTAGTGGCCTCTAATGCAAATTTCATGGGAAACTTGTTTGTCAGACATTTACAATGCTAATGAATTTGCCATCAGCAACAACGTTTGGATGCGAGCGACATCCAGGAGAGAAGAAGCCCACCTTTGGGCTGTCGATGCATAAGTAGACCCTAAGATGGATACCTTCAGGAGCGATGATATTAAAGTGCAAAAATTGATTCCAAAAGTGAAGACGAATGTATGCAGGATAAAAGGTGAAACCACTTTAGAGAAGACTGACTTGTAGCTCTTCCTGCAAATGCGGTTATAAGATTGCAAGGCTAATTCACATTCGACAGAATGCCACCGCAGATTGTATCAGCAATTGGTTGAAGACACTGAGGCGTCCCGAGACTTCCTTTAAGGTAAAAGAAGGCACAGTACTGGGCATAATATACATTCTGGAAACAGAGGGCTTGGAGGCTGTTGGCACGGCCCAAAGACTGGCCAACCGGCTAGTACAATATGGCCACCCAAGTGACCGAAACCGGTAGTTCGAACAAACAAAGTATTACACAACCCCTCTCTTCTTTCGAGCGTCGTCTCCGACGCTCCCCTTGGTCAGCCCTTGTGTCAGCCATCACAACGTAATCAGTGCTGCGAGAAGCACCCACGAGCTAACCGTGCAAGCCATCGAGATTCGAGCGCATGCCTTCTTTTAGTACCATCAATTCTGCATAGCACTCAGTGCAGCAAATGCGCATATCTTTGTCCTCTTCTCCAACGATAATGCGGACCAGGGAAAGATGGAGGTACGAATCCAAGTTTTTGGACGAATGGAGACACACACAACANTTGTCCTCTTCTCCAACGATAATGCGGACCAGGGAAAGATGGAGGTACGAATCCAAGTTTTTGGACGAATGGAGACACACACAACACAAGTTGTGATTCAAGGCTTCTCTGATGCCGTAGAAGAAACGCAAGGGTATCGTAGAACCCTGAGCGAATGGGGCAATCGGGCCTCATATTAACGGGATGCACGTGATGCAGGTGTACAAAGCATAAAACGATGCTATCGAATGGCGTCCTGCACATTCTACATCTGTTGATACACATTTTGGCGAAGGGAGGCAAGTTGCCTGAGAACAGGAGAGAGAGCCTACGGAGGATGCTTGACCACAATGTCACTGATCCTTCTTGGCAGTTGCACTGGACTTGGAGTTCACGGCTAGTGTCGCTTCAGTTGTTAATAGCTTCCTTGCATAACACGAGAAAAAGGGAGATGCCGAAGCTGGACGTCGATCCCAGCCCTTCTGTTACGAGATACCAGAGGTTCTCCCATCCACAGCACATGCACTTCTTTCACACCGCCAAAATTTGCTAGAAGCGGCATGGAGCAGGATAGAATCCATCAAAGTCGGGTCCGCTTTCCGCTGCCACTAATGTAGCGTCCCGAGACTCCCTTTAAGGTAAAAGAAGGCATAGTACTGGGGGTAGAATACATGTATTCTGGAAACAGGGGACTTGGGAGCTGTTGGCACGGCCCGGAGGCCGACCAACCTGCTAGAGTAAGATGGCCACCCAAGTGACCGAAACCGGCAGTTCNAGGCCGACCAACCTGCTAGAGTAAGATGGCCACCCAAGTGACCGAAACCGGCAGTTCGAACAAACAAAGTACTACAGACACAGACAGCAATTTTTTACTCGTAGCTTCTTCAGATTTTCTGCGCATTAATAATAAATCGCTTCCCCATATTAGTTTACCTCATTACGGGCTTGGGGCTTGCTAAGAGATGAATGATCCGCCTTTTAGCTGCTATTCATTATCCCTAAATATCACGTAGATAAGACCTTTATAGTGGATAAACAAAGGCCCAAAAGGCTCGCTCGATTTTGTCTTCGGCACAATGACCGCTAGTGGAGTCAACATTTAAGAAAGACTATGATTATTTGCGTCTCCTCCATCCTTCTGCTTTGAACAGACTGGCTTTCGGAGGATGCCTGCTCTAGAAAATCAGCCAGCTTTTAGCACTATCCTCTCAATTAGTCCTTTCACTCTACGGTTCACCTCACTGGCAGCACGATCTTTGAAAATTGAGCCGATTTATCAGTATGCACTACCGATTCAAGTGACGTTTTGCCTACAGTGCCAAACCATCGTGCTATCTTTGATTCCGCCTGTTGCTACTGCGACAAAATGTGTGTTGACGAGGGGTGTAATACTTTGCTTGTTTGAACTGCCGGTTNCTTTTTCTCGTGTTATGCAAGGAAGCTATTAACAACTGAAGCGACACTAGCCGTGAACTCCAAGTCCAGTGCAACTGCCAAGAAGGATCAGTGACATTGTGGTCAAGCATCCTCCGTAGGCTCTCTCTCCTGTTCTCAGGCAACTTGCCTCCCTTCGCCAAAATGTGTATCAACAGATGTAGAATGTGCAGGACGCCATTCGATAGCATCGTTTTATGCTTTGTACACCTGCATCACGTGCATCCCGTTAATATGAGGCCCGATTGCCCCATTCGCTCAGGGTTCTACGATACCCTTGCGTTTCTTCTACGGCATCAGAGAAGCCTTGAATCACAACTTGTGTTGTGTGTGTCTCCATTCGTCCAAAAACTTGGATTCGTACCTCCATCTTTCCCTGGTCCGCATTATCGTTGGAGAAGAGGACAAAGATATGCGCATTTGCTGCACTGAGTGCTATGCAGAATTGATGGTACTAAAAGAAGGCATGCGCTCGAATCTCGATGGCTTGGGCGGTTAGCTCGTGGGTGCTTCTCGCAGCACTGATTACGTTGTGATGGCTGACACAAGGGCTGACGAAGGGGAGCGTCGGGGACGACGCTCGAAAGAAGAGAGGGGTTGTGTAATACTTTGTTTGTTCGAACTGCCGGTTTCGGTCACTTGGGTGGCCATATTGTACTAGCCGGTTGGCCAGTCTTTGGGCCGTGCCAACAGCCTCCAAGCCCTCTGTTCCCAGAATATATATATTCTGCCCTAGTACCGCGCCTTCTTTTACCTTAAAGGGAGCCTCGGGACGCTACAAGTTGTAGCAAAAGTGACGTTGGAAATAAAATTAACTGACATCATCAATTAAGCTGATCTACTAAGTCTTTGTGGGCTGTGTTATTAATGGCTTGGAGGCATAGACCAACGTACACGCTTATTGTTAGTTTATGCAAATCTAGAACTTGCATACTTGAGAACACTGGAATGCAAAGTGATGGGCAACATCAATTATACAACCACGTTCTCTAGCATCGGCATCTTTTTTACTTACTGCTTAAAGTTCGACATTTTTGTTACTTTTGCTTTCATTTACACACTTGCATAAATGTTCACTAACTGATCTTGTTCAGAATCCCCATCGTTGATGCATACATTTTTTACGTATTTAATTGCAAGATCATAACTTTCAAACCACGTATTATGCCATTATTTGGCATACTGTTGCATTATATCCAATGTCTAAATCCATTTGCCTTTTTATAAATTATAGCGCTTTTTAATGCGCGTTTGTTTAAATAAATACATAACTGTGGTAGTTTAATTTATGAGAGAAAACCGAAGGGAGGGGTCGGCTGGCAGCACACACATCATCGTCATAGGTAGTAAAAGCTGTTTACAATCTATTTGTGACTTATTTTCAAATTTTTTACTTTAACATTCATAGAATAAAGGAAGAGACACAAGGTTTTCATCTACAAAGAGCATGGGTTTAGATGGCAATTGGTAAAAAGCACCCACAAAATAATGTAACGTACCACGCCCACATTTCGGCAAATTTTAGCACAAAACCAATGCATTAGGGTAAGCGATTATGGCCACTTTCTCGGTTTTTGACTTAGAAGAGGGTGGACAATTCAACTTGTGATTCGAATTAGGTAGCATTAAAAATGTGTTATCATTAATTGTTGCTCAGAAATTTGCTTAAGCACCTTCGATCAACCTGTCAAGCCGCTTTAGCACCTAAAGGCGTAGGTAAAATATCGCTTTTAACATGTGACACCGACTGTATAGGATGAGTCGGTTAAGAAAGAAAGAAAGGTGATTTATTTAAGTTATCTGAATTGGGTTTTAATGATTGAACAGATGTTTAGCTAGTAAAAATTTTAATTTCCAGGCAGCAAGGCCTGATTATAGCCGTTAGGTTTCATAACTTTGCACTTAAGGTTAGAACCACTACCTTAGTGTCTTTGGCAGAAATTTTTAAAATAACATTAATAATTTGTACTCCAAAGGCATAGTGAACAATAGCTTTGGGGCAAAGCTACGTCATACCGCAGAAAGAATGGTTATAAATTGCCAAGAGATGTGTGAATAATTTTATTCTTTGGCAGAGTTTAAAACTGCTTTCAGATTGATCTGTGCTTATGGTGAATTATAGCAGCAAAATTTTTTTTGCGCAAGAACCTTATTCATGGCATTTTCGATTTGGCAGGATATGAAGAGAGGGCAAAATAAAGAAAACATTATCGTTGGTGATTAGTATATCTCCCTGTATGTCATTACCGCGGATGTCATTCGACCTGAGAAGAGGACTGAAGTCGATGCTACCAGTAAGCCTTCCTAGGCTATGCAGACTTTGACCCACATGCCTGTTCCTCTCGTTGTTATAAAAAGAAATAAAAAATGGCATTAGTACTGCTGTATTTACGTAATGGGTCCTTTTAGCAGTCGTGTTATGCTTGTGGCGTCACAAGCCATTGTGTGGACACAATTGCCATTGCTGCATGCCTTATCGTTATTCCAACCAAGGCATAGTCGCCACAGCTCCTTGTATTAAGGCTTTCAATGTGACTCAAGCTTTTAGGCCCTAATTTGCAAATTGTTTTGTTTTTAGCAGGAAAAAAGCCTAACCATCTCATCGTCCACCTCACTCTCCTCCACCCGCCAGGTCGCGCACGCAATCGTATGGTTGACTAATGTCATGGAAACCTGAACATTAAGTGGATAGAGAGAACGGAGGAGGATAAGAGGAAGCAGTGTGGTCCTTTTCTTTTTTTCGTATCCATCTTCTAAGTTCTTGAGAGATATCGTTGATCCACTTCCAACAGACTAGCCAGTCCTGCATCCCTCCACAGCCAAATTTCGAATTGAATTGCTTCAAACAGATAGACCTTGGACATACATCCATATCCATACATACAAGGCAAACCTGGTCTTGTGCGAATAAGGATGTGTCCGCCTCAATGGCATTATAGATAATGGTATGACAACCAGTAAAACTAATTTATTACAATGGCTTCAAATTCGCCAACCCAGCTTCGTGGATAGCGTTGCTAGAACATCCACCACTCGTAGGATCAGCACTGATGCAAATTAGACTTCTCAGAGAGGGCTTGAGTACCACACTGGCTGCAGTGATTTGTGGTTCACAGTAGCAGTGTTCCTCTTTTTGTTACCCTGTGCCTCCATCAAAATGATATCTAACCAAACCAAACTCTTTAGAAGCTTGCGGTGATAAGGATTGGTGAAGCACTTTATAAACATGTTATTTTAGCCCATTTGACTCCACCAAGCCTGCAGCTCAAAAAAATGAGCAAGTTTCTCAATGCAGAAGGGTCTTTAACTTACCTCTGACCCAGAATGACACTTTCACAACCATATCATTACCATCTATCTGTTCAGGCTTGTCAAAGAACTGGAACTAGTGATACACCTCTTTTTAAGTCAGAAGTTTTGATGTTTGAATCTAATTTAAACTACAAGCATCCATAGTCTCAGTAAGCAGGTGGATAGGACGATTACCTCCTTCACCCTTCCCTTCCTCTTCATCCAACAGTCATTTCGTCCACACTCTGCCTTGACTACTTAAGGTAAGCAAAAATAATCGCCTTGTATTGGCGTTGAATTTAGCTGCGACATCACTAGTTCAGAGGCGACCATCGCCAGCAAAACTTTCATGGCTGTCTTTATGTGGGTAGGACAATTCACCTCTCTTCACGTGGCATTGCAAAGTCGGCTTATGACTGTTGTCTGCGGAGGCGTGATTCTGTCTCAGTTTAAAAAGGCTACTTGAAGGATCTTCTGCTAAAATGTGTTCCTTGTATCTCTCGGAAGCATCTCAACGGTGCTCTGCAGATGAGGTACATCCACCGACTGGAGTCTGAAAATTTTCCAGGCATGCTCCTTCCTCCCACCTGTGGACGATCCAAACCAACTTTGTAGAAGGAGTTGATGAACAATAGGTCGTGATCGGATGGCTATTCTTGATTCTTGTATAAAGGTTAGGCTCGGGACCCTGCGGTGTGGTAAGAGATTACGTGTTGGTCGTCACACGACTGGAGTCGCTTAACTTTCAGCGGACTCGATGAAACATTCATAATCATTCACCGCCTTTTTATCTCGATCTTTTGGTCTGCTCATACCTAAATACAAGTTACTCAGAAACAGTTTTTCTTTTCTTAATACAGCCTTAAGAATGAGACTTCCTTAAGATCCATTATCGCTTCCCTACGTGCCAAAGAAGACTTCAAGGCAATGCCTTGCCTCCCAAAAAAAAAAGGAAATTTCATGAATTTTTCACAATGAAAAGAAGATAAAGAAATGCACAGGCAAAGGACCTACTGCACTCAAGCAGAAATGGGCTTTAAGAGTATTCCAGTCGAAATCATCATCAGCATGCCATCCACTTCCACTTCGCGCATGCGGACATGATGAAGGAGTGAGGTGAGGGTGCTGATTTTCAGTAGTAAGGTGATCTCAAAATTGGGCATTCGATGCTGCATCTTGAAAGGATAAATGACAAGAAACACGATGGTGAAGCATCAAGCATTACTGTCATACAATCAGGGGATTATTTACGTTTGCTTCATCGAATACTACTTATGAACCTAAAAGTAGCTCTACCAAAGATTGCTTTCCAGCAATGAAGTCAGAAATGATCGTGCAGGACGCGCCAACAAGGGATAAAGTCTTGATTGACTACATAAAATATTAGGAAATGGGACGGCTAAATTATTTCTTGTTACTGCGTTCTTGCCGACTTGAATTCCCATCTCGCGTTCACTTTTCGTATGTCCTTTAATCACAGTACTCTTTTAGCTCTTGTAAAGTGGGCAATTAATGTGGTTTTCAAAGTCCACAGCAGTTCGTCTAGTGGTAAAACGTCTCCCTTGTCCATTACAGAAAAAGGGGAGATGCCATTAAGGCAGTCATACAGTTGGACGCTAGGTGCCTTGATTTGGCCTCCCTTATTGGCGCCTTGTGTTGCCCCTTCAGCAATACCTTTGACAGTTTTGCCGATTTTACTTATCTGTATGCTTTCAAGTCATACGCATTTTGTGGGGAGCAACTAAGGTGTTCCCATGCGCGCTTCGTCTGTGAGTTAAAACACTCGGTGTGGTGGTTAGAATCGCGGGAGGAGGTTTTGCATTGTAGCCACGTCTAGCCATCAAGTAAGCGTTCACGCCTTACAACTGTACCTTTCGTTGATTGCTTTTAGTTGCTTAAGAAAGAATAAGTGCGGTTAGGTCCTGCAACTTCAACACAACTCAATGCACTTTAAAGGCGAATAAGTGGAATACACGCCGTTAGAAGTGGTCTGAAAAATACAGCTAGTTACGCAACCAGTGGGAAGAAAGTCCAAGTCTCGGTATCACTTGGCACATCGGGCTCGCATTCGGCTAGTTGGGATGGAGGAAGGGAGGAGTAATACCGCCTAACCCCATCCTCATTCACCATCTCCTCCTCTTTTAGCCTCTGCGGAGGTTATCACCCCTCTCTTGGACTGGACAGCCATGTGGTTACACGCGAAACTAACAGTTAAACAGTAGATGCGACGCTGTGGTGCAACGGTCACAACTTGGATTTTGATTATGTTGGCAAACTATTTTATCAATATGGAATGTGCCTTGTTGATGGATGCGCATAGTTAAAACCTTCAGTCATTCTCGCTCCTCTTAGTTTCTGATTATTCTTGGCGACTCCAAAAGGAAAACATTTGCGTGGTGATGTCCTCTTCAAGGTTATGTCATCCAGCTTAAAGCATTTTGTGGGAATGGATCTCCTCATCTAGAGTAGCAGTAAAAATGTTCATAAGCTCTGTGCCCGTCTCGCCAGTTAGCCGCTTACTTACAATAGGGAGTTTTCCACGCCATCTAAAGAATCCTTTAATGAAACTCATTCCTTGGCCACGCCTCTCCTCCACAAAACTTGGACGAATTGGAGGGAAGTGGCTTCGCCCAAGATTCGAGTCTTGATGGAGCCTTTGAAAGGGTAGCTAAGACATAATAAGAAAGGAGAAAATGCTAAGCCTTCGTAGCATCGGAATAGCTGAGTTACTGTCTGGAATACTGGATAGATTTGGTTTTTCAGGAACCCATACACAAAAGACGAATTTGTGCACCAGGCTTGCAGTCCCCATCATATACGTTGAACAGCTACTGACTTTTGCGCGCTGTAGGAAAGTGGCCAAACTACGGTAAGGTAGCCTCTGGAATTCAGTAAAATAGGTGACTCTACAGTGACACTCAATCCAAAAATTGTTTTATGAAAGAAGTTTACTTAGCTGTCCCATAAGCATCCATCCACTTTTCTATCTTGTATCCACTCGTCTGTCAGTCAACCAGCTGTGTGAGATGGAATGATAGGTTTTTATCACATTCTAACGAAGTGGTCTAGCCTGCTCTTGCAGTGGCAATAGCATTACATTCCACATAGCAGTTAGTCAATCCTTTCGTTTTAAGTGGCATCGAAACACTGCGAAGCAGTCCCCGCTGGTCAGAGCCCTAAAAGCAACTGAGATAAACATAAAACTAAATGCATCCTTGAAGTTGGTTATACCTCCCATTACAAAATGGCAAAGACGGGGTGCAAGGGCATCAGACAATTTTCTTGAATATTGCCAGCAAGCACGGATGTCGCTTTGAAGTGACGTTCAAGCTGCTTCAAAGAGCTGTTGAGAAGGACTGTGGGAAGCTATGTTGTTAGGGGCAACAGCTGATATCACTGCATGAGGATGAGAAGTCCTACACGTGGACAGGTGTCAAATCAGTTTAAGTGCAGCTAAGTAAGAGTTTTATTTGAATCCGAGCATATTTTCCTTCCTCAAATGACGCCTTTATTACACTGAAAAGGGAGTAGCGATTAGGAAATAAATTATTTTGAAGGGCTTTATGGCGTTGCACACATTGTAATATAAGGAGCTAAGACGAAAATGTTCAGACCTGACCACTACCACAGTCAAGAGCAGGACGATAGCGATTTGGACCACACAATGACTTATGCCATCACAAGCAGAGAATGGCTGCTCAAAATACTCAAAGACGGTTTAAGGTCCACCAGTTGCAATTTTTGGTGTCTTTATTAGTAGTAGGCGGTGGAGAAAAACAAAAAGAAAACCGATCGGCCCAAGTCAAATGCACTCTAGAGAAATGTATGGCAAATGGGTACTTTAAAATTGGTATTACTCTGTACTCTCAAATATAAAGTCCTTCATTCTTTCCTCCCATTGCCCCCAAGTTCCTGCTCACATTGAACATAAAATCAACCACGGCCTTATTCCCTCCAAAAAGTTGGTGCTTGAGACTCAAATAAAGTGCATCTTTTCAAGAAAGGAAACTTGTGAACTCTAATAACAGATGGGAAATCTCGTCAATTGGGCTTGACTGTCTAGGAGGCAGTGAGACCCACTGCAGTAGTTACCAAGGCTTTAAACAAAGCCATTCAAAGCCTTTAAAAGTACAACTTTGTCCTCATTAGACCAACTCGTCCTGTCCAAGTGATGTCAGATCCCGAGGCCGAAATTCCACAGCTTCATTTATGCACTTAGGTATATGACCTGCTTAAAGTAATTTTATCCGGTTAATTGAAGCTTTCTTATAAAACTTCCAAACTAACCAATATTTTAAAAAATTCTGGCATTAATTACATAACTTAAAACGACTTAATGGTCTTTCTTCTCCTACTTAAACAAAATAGTGATCACAGCGGCCGTAGGAGCGGAAACAGTTCTATCCAAGTCAAAAGCCATGTAGTAGCCAATTAAGCCAAAATGTACACTAAGACCACCCGCAATTTGGCATGGAAATTAACTTCGATCTGTGGAAATGTCTAACTAACCGCCTATAGATTAAGGCTTTCAACGATTGGCGACTTAATTCTTCTACTTTGAATCCGAAAACTTTAAGTGGCGAAACCACAATAAGGACAAAAAATTTGAAGTGTTTGTAACATTTGTGCCGAAATTCGGATAATTTCCGACATACACTTCCGTCTACAAAACCCACTGTTAAATTACCACAGTTTAGGCCTCATTTAAACAATTATAAAAGGTTGTAGTCCGAAAAAACGCAACATTAACCACGTATACTTATGTGTTATATGAAAGCTTGACAGTATTTTGAACAATAATGTGTTGAGCAAATCCGATGGTCAAGTATTGCACTAAAATTGACTCACTTCGCAAGTAACATAACTTATTCTTCTCAATCGGTCGAATAAATTATGAAAACACAAACAACTTTATGCACATATATATATATTATGTTTAAATATACAGGCTGAGCTAGCGCACATCACTGCCGAAATATAAAAATGCCATTTAAACACATTGAAAATGAAAAGGCGTTGGAAATGATGGATGATGTATTCAAGCTGATAGTGTAGAATTATAGTCGTTTGTTGAACCCTCGGTATCGTTCACTTGTTCTTTGTTGACTATATTGCCTTCGACGTATGTGCTATGTTGATAGTTCCTATCTTTTCTGTTCGCTGACAATTTATATTCTAGGCCAGAATTATGTTTTCTTTCGTTCGCAGGAAGCCTCATGGCACTACAGGTAGGCCGTTAATCCCATACCAACTACATTTACATATGCGTTCAAGATTTTCTATGCCTTCGAGACGTAAGTAGTGCTGCCTGCACATAAAAACAGACATCGGGTAGCAGCGCAGCTTTTTTCCAATGCAAGCGCCTTTGTTGTCTATTTTCATTTTTCCGTAACTTGTGACCTGAAGCGAGTCACTGTCCAGCGCATGCTGCAGAATAGGTTAAGGCTTTCGAATATCTCTTTGCATGCAAGGCAATTTGTAAAAATGGACGATGTGCTATGACGAGCTTGCATTGAGATATTTCTTTAGAAGCGCCACAAGGAAATGACATGTTGTATTTTCAGCCCGGGATCAAAACACTTGTCCCTCAAACCCGTGCAGATGTAGGTGGCTTAACTACGCGACGTTTGAATTCCGCATCTAGCCAACTCCGGGACTGCACCAGGGCACTGAAGATCTGAAGGCTATGAGTCTAAACAAATGTCACAACAGTCAAGATATGTCAACAATCAAACAAATCAAAAGTAGTTTTACAATCATGTAATCGCTTTTGCAAGCTACTTCACGTGGAATCGCCTTGTGATTAAAGGGTACGAGGAGACTGTGTGCGGGGACGAGGATATGAGTTGAAAGGTAAGGATTTTCAACGAGTGGTTTGCCCGTTCAAGCCTTTGTGAATTGCATCAATAAGGTCTACCTTGGATTCAAGAAGTATTTCCTCAAGCCGCTACTTATAATTTATTTAAGTAGAATCCAAAGTAGTAAAGACAAGACCTACTGTATGTCAACAATGCTTAGTGGTTCAACATCTGACTTTCTTTCGTTTACCTCCTAAAAAGACACCTTTTTCACACAATACTACTGACACTGTGCGGTATTCAGGCGGCTTCGATCGCCTCATCCGATGGGTCGGTGTAGCCAGGGTTTTTCCTGTCACTTCTGCGCGTTTTCAACTCCCAGCCGTCTGGAAGTCAGCTCAGATTCCTACCAATCGTTAAAGCTAATGTTACCTGGTTCAGAAGTTTATCACTTTGCCTGCCGTTGCAGGCAATACCTTCTATCTGTGGCATTGTCAACACTTCTTTGCAATTCTTTAGCATAAATGCCTGGCAATCCTCTCAGTTCCCCATCAATCTGATTGTTATCCATTGTGTGAGCTAGAAATTATGTCATTTTTGCCAGCCTTTCATCTCAGCTTAGGCAGAATTAGCAAACGTTAAAGGTGATTGAAGGGAAGTATGACACACAGGATGCACTGACAGGCACTGACGCTATGAAGGCAACTCAAAACATGGAAGTGGATTCTCCAAGGTGAGTTCCCATAAACCAAAAGTTCTGATATTGAGAATCATCTGCCAAGCCAATTTCCCTGAAGGTGGATCTTATAGAATAATGGGAGGATCATGCGATTTGAAGGCATTACCATTCAGTAATAATCGGTCGTGGGTCGCTCAGATCAGTCCATTTTTTGCGATGGTTGACCTCGTAGGAGAGGTCGAAATGAAAGTTGACGTGGTCGGTACCACTCCAGGGAGATTAAAAAGGTCGCCGTGAGTAAAAACACAAAGAAACGAAAGGGTCGTTTACTCGACCAGATTCACGTGGTTGGATACGCTGTTCCCTGTCCAGTTCCTGAAAAATGCAATTCACCAAACATTTTGTGTGACATAGATTAAAGGACAAGCCTTTCCACATGAATAGAAAAGTCCACTTTCATGGGTAAAAAACTTAGTAAGAATTGTTCTTCGTATTTCCAGTGGTTAAACAAGGAAAGGCCAATTTCAGGGACCACTTTACGTCCGGATCGGTTGTCCCTCTTAGTTCCACTTGGCCTCGCTTGTTGGCCTTTAAGGCATTTCTGCCAAAACTACTCCAGATTGTGCCACTGAGTGACGATCAGACGTCATCAACGATCCTATGTGATGAACGGATACTTCTAAACCCATTCAGAGGTGAGGGCATGCCTCGACCATTACGCGATTGGCACTCCAACCCTAAATTGCTTCAAAAGTCGGAGTCATAGCACTTTTTTCGTCTTGCCCAATGTAAGACGGCCTCTGTAAACTTTTTTTACTCCATGGACTAGTGGATTTTACAAGGTGGACGCTGACAAGCTTCTTTACCACCAATAGTCCGCAAAAGCTTGCTTCCACGTAGAGTATCAAGCAACTGCCGCTTGGGATCCCTATTTCTTTATGCTTTCCATCATAATCTATGAATCTTTTTTTTTATATTGACGCAGCAGAGGGCGAAAGGTGATTGGCTCCCCAGAAAGAGGTGGAATGAAAGCCAAAGAACACAAAATGGGTGGTACTGGTCCACTTTTGAATGGATACTCTCGCAGATGCCTGGACTACACCAAAGGAAAAAGTCTTCTGACCCGTGAGACATCAATTTCAATCGGCCAGGTCATGTAAGCCTATCAACTCGGCAAGCGATCCCCTCATCACTTGTAATTTCTGCATTCCACGATTGGCATGTAATGCTGGGATCAGCTCATCTGCTTTAAAGCTTCAAAGGTCAATCACGAGTGCGTTTCTTCCTACATGAACTACAAGAACTATCACTTAGTTTGGAAGGCTTCCTACCCGAGAAATCAGACCCTAAGCCAATGTTCAAAACGTCCGACTTGATTAGTCCTGTGTTGTGAGGTCATGGAGAGAAGGACCTGTTTCACACCACCAGATGCTATTGTTAAGCGTCACTGAGGTGCTGATTGCTGGTGGAGGGTGTGAGTCACATGGAGGACCTAATCTGAGGCAAATCGTGATGATGCTCTTGTGTCAACCTCACCCCCAGAATTTGGATGATTCAGCAGACCTATGGGGAACTTTAAATTCTATCAATCGAGGACCGCTAGAGGAAGGCTATAAAGGGTTTCATCAAATAAATCCACATAAGAATAAATCATGCCATTACTTACAACAAGTGCGTGTCGCTGACCTTTTTTGCCCTTTGCCAGGCAGTCGTGCGGGGACCGTGGCTCAATGAGGCCAGGGGGCCCCACATTACGAACCACCACTTTAATACATGCCTCAGAAGTGGGATAAATGATCATCAAAAGCGTTGGAGAGATTGTTGAACTACTTATTGTACACCAGTCAGGTCGAACCTCTACCATTACTCCAGTCACATTTTTGCTGCCTCTCACCCAGCCTTCTAAATTCTTGGTTGATACAATCAAGTTACACTAGGGAACCAGTCGAACACTTGCCACTTTGCAATACATGATATTCTTAGACTGATTACATGCGCACCACTTTAGTGATCAGAAAGGGAGCTGTTAATATCATTCCCGTTAGGGAAACTACTGGGAGTCAATGACAAGGAGGAGTAATCAGCGCCCTGATCTTTTGGACCTACATCCCCTACTATGATCTATATTTTTAGCTGCATGCTCTCACTAGCAGTAAATGGCAAACTACTGGTAAAATTTCACTTAGAATGCGGAAGATGTTTGGAAACGCTATGCTAGTGCAGGACTGAATGTTGATCCTTTTATTTGCTCATGGTCGCTCACCACACTTTTCTTTCTCATCTTCCAGCCGATCCATTCTAACTAAACAAGCTTGACGTGAAGATACTACTCTTACCCTTTTCAATCAGCCACCCGCCATTGAAATTAGATAAGCCATACCTTGTGTGACAAGTAGATACATCAGGTACTACTGAATCACGCTTATCAGTAGCAATCATATTGTGAGTTCATATCCTAAAATACAAAATTATTCTGCATTTACTCAGCCGACTTCCTCCAACCTTGCACTAGATGACAGACTTCAAAGTAAGGCTTTACCTGGTACTCTGCTTTGTATCAGCGTTGTGTACATTACTGGGGTAACTAATTTATAACTTACGTGCGGTAATGGTGGACCTGGAGGAAGTTTTGCCCTGATGCTAAGGCCAAGAACGAAACACTTTTCCCAAATAGTAGGGTATTGGCATTCAAAATTGAAAGAGATTGTAAGTGCTTCATTGGGTTGGGTGAGTTTAAACACTTTTTAATGTGTGCCCCAATGCAGGATCAGGTACAGCTGTTTAATGGAAAAACAGACATTGGTTCCTTCAAAATGCTTGATTTGGATAGCTTTTAATGTTTTAGGCTTCATCTACAACCAATAGATATACCTTGTCTGATAAGTCCTGGGAAGACAATTTTGTGGGACATTAAGAAGGCTTTGTACTTCCTTTTCGAATTTCTTGAAAGTTGTCTTCTTCACAAGCTGCATTAACAAGCAGACTTCAATATGCAAGACCGCCTATTTGTGCGGTAAATGAAGGCGAATGCTTTCACCTGACCAATGGAAAATAAAGGAAATTGGACTAAAAGTGCTTTAACAATTGCACCAACCGGTGGCTTTACCCATGTGAAGACAACAGTGAATGCCGGGTTGGCGATCTCTGCTTATTACGTAGTGACGCTTGCACCTGAGGCGAGATTTCTTCAGGGCACGGAGTGTGGAAGTTAGAGACACAAACTTCGATGTTATTTCGATAAAGATGGAGAGAGCAGTGAATCAAGTAGGCACTCTTCTCATCCGCTTACCCTGCCAAGGGGTTTGCATTTCTTAAGACAGGCTTTGATATGCATTAGTTGGCTTAAGGTGGAGGCGACTGGTGGTTTTAACTCCTTATTAAGACTGGAGAGATGCTTGAAAGTGATGGTATTGTATGTGTGCCTGGAATGCAGTACAGATCTGCTTTAAGCGAAAGCGAAATATTCCTTTCTACGGAGCAAAAGTACTTATCTTCTCTGCGTCAAGTGTGATAAAGGAGACATACTCTCAAAGTGATTCACCAATCCTTGCTATAGCGGACTTTCAGGCACTCTGGGTTTGCATCGCATCACATTAATAATAAAATCCCCTTCTTGTAGAGAACAATTTGTAGGGCAGCATTGCGGTGTGGATGTAGGACAATAAAAGGAGGTATATTTCGCTGATGTGAGCCACAAATCGCTACAGTCAGTGTGGTGATTTAGTTCTCTCTGGGAAGTCTAGTTTGTATCAGTGGGTATTTTTTTTGCTTTTCTCACAATTGTGACGAATTGGTAACTTTTGATGCTCCACAATCCACTCCTCGCCAGTGGAGGTGGCACTACTTCGTGTCTGAAAGGCTATGCTTGCCATGTATGGGTACAACGACCTCACCGAATACCAAAAATTGTTACTGAGGTCCATTCGCTTGGCACAATAAGATTTATTTGTGTCCAAGAAAGGTCATTTACGCAGTGAAGAAGGATTGGTGGATCAGTTGGAGGTCGATACTATTCCTAGTATCACCAGACCTCTCTCAAGACCATCCTATGCTCTCTCACTAGATTGTGGGGGGATAAAGGATGCAAGGAGATATTATCTCGTTGTTTTCGTCCTTTCCACTGTGCTAACGATACGTCTGGACGTTGAACCCTCATTTCATGGCTGTTGACGTCCATATGAACACGTGGACGATAAAGGGTTGAGGAAGAAGAGTGAAGCAATTGAACAGAGAGTAATCGTAACTTACAGCCTGTAGGCATTTGCTACGTACCTGGACAAGCTTTCTGCCTATTGTTAAACTCCATTGCAGAGAGGTGATGCTAATCTATTTGACTTCTGTACGCTAAGAACTGGTATGCGGCGATTGCAATTCTGTGCACAAATTGACTTCTGCTTGAAAAGAACTTTTAGAGAAAGCACAGAGGTGTTTTGCCTTCCTAGTTGCCAGTTGTTGGTAAATTTATTGACTACAAGCGGTATAGATGGGTGGGAGGAAGCCTTTTCGGTAGAAAGAAGTGACTGACACTTTTGTGCAATTACTGGACCTTCAGACTGTGGTCTTGTTCTCCTTCAATGACGTTCACAGTGATAAAAGATGTGATATAAAAGAATGCCCTGACAGTGTTGCTGCTCTCTGCTTATGGGTAAAACACCCTTTTTGTCCCCTTCTCTAGACTGTCAAATCAAAATCCCCAAACGTACTTTACTTAAAGGAACTTTTGACCTCTTCAAATCAATGCGGAAGTAGATGGATATTAAGGTTGTACTAAAATTTGGCAAAAAATGGTAAAGTTAAATATTATTTCCATCCTTCCTAAACGTGAAGTATCCTTGCCCTTCGGCTATTGTTCTCAGTACATCAGTGCAGAAAAGGGAGAAAATCTCATCAATTGGACTCCTTTGGACAGGAAGTAGAGAATGTTACCCCCGAAACTTCCCCCTTATCAGTAAGGTATAATTCAACAACCGCTAATATCAAAAGAGAAATCGCTCACCCTTTTCAAAGACAGAAGTTCTTTTTTCTATTTTGTTTCACAGACCTGTGCGATTGGTTTCAGAACCCGAGGACAAATTACTACGATCCTTTTTATGTGCTGAGGTGTAAGGCCTAACTAAGGCATTTTTATCATATCACCTACGGCCAGGAGAACAACTTTTGGAAGAAACCTCCAAATCTAATTAATCTTACGTTGTTACCAAAAAAAATAAATATACTAAATGGGCACCCCTAAGTGCATAAGAGTGTAACCACTGAGGTGTCAAAAACTTGCTATATCTTCTCTAACTTAAAAACATGACTTGCTAAGACTGCTTTTACGCCTAATTTTGAAGCTGCGAGCTATTTAAACACACTCGACTTTTACAAAGTCAGGTATGTTTCTCCAATTTTATATCATAGCTTAAATCAGAAAAATCCAAAATAGGCTTATATATCCGAAAAAGGCATGTTAGCACTGGTGGGGAAATTTAGACAGCCACCGACGCTAAACATCTTCACTTAGTTTTCACATTTAAATTGGCAAAGTTACAGAGTGATTTAAACAAAAGAAAAAACTAACTCACTGTAATAGTGAGGGAGAGGGCCCTTACATTTTTCCTATATTAAGTTGTGCTCCAGTATTTTAAAAGAGGGTTGAAAGTAATCACAAGTACTCCTTAAATATGCATCCTAAATTTGAAAAGGGAAGCAAGTTTTATATGCTACCAAGGGGATGCAGCTTATTCCCCTGACTGGGTTAGAAATGTCACAAAACATCAAATACACTTATCCAAAGCAGCTCATTATGTGCATTACTTTAAGGATGCACTAATAATTTAGCGTCCCGAGACTTCCTTTTAGGTAAAAAAAGCACAGTGCTAGGGCAGAATGCATATATTCCAGAAACAGAGGGATTGGGAGCTGCTGGCATGGCCCGGAGGCCGGCCAACCGGCTAGTACAATATGGCCACCGAAGTCCGGAACCGACAGTCCGAACAAACAAAGTATTACAAATAAAGTACAAAAGAAAGTGCTATCGGGAAGGCTAGAGATGTGAAATTGTCAAGATCAGCGTTTTGTGCAGCTTTTAAACCTTTATGTCTCATCCTTCAGAACTCTTATAGCCTTGTAGCCCGTGCTGTTAATCAATTAAGTAGAAAGCAAGCAGTTTTGACAAGTGTAAAAAACAAAATTCAAAAATCAGTGAATCGATTCAGCCTTGTATTACTAGAGAGTAAAAGTCACCTGAACAAAAGGGTAAATAATGGAACAACAACTTAAATAAATGATAGTTGGTGTAAGGGCAGTTGATTATCACGGTCTCGACGCGTACTATCCACCGATAAAACTAAATCTTAAGGAGGCCCCTCCGCTACCCTTAAAGAATTAATTAGCTGGATAATGGGGATCCTGAAGTTTATGGGTGAGCCCGGAACACTTCCAAATACTTCAAAATTTTTCCCAAAATTGATCCCAATTCAGGCGACATTAACAATTCTGACGGCAATGGGCTCATTAGATGTCCAAGCCAGTTGCAGGCACTTAAGTGTTCAGTGTGCATCTTGGTTTCTGTAATTATGGGTGCACAGGTCCCATTGCTGGGTCCACTAGCCTGATTTTGCATGCTTTGTTTTCACCCCTGCCCCTATTCCTTCCTTCTTACTTTGAAGCCTCCTGCCACTGTGTTCGAGTTGGAGCTGGTAGGTGTGATAAGAGGTCGTCCAATAAACCAACCAATTTTAGGTAGGTGTCAAAACAACAGAAACTACCTTTCAAATAGGTTTTATACCACAGAACAAGGAGAGGGCCAGTGAAACGGAACAGACCATCCGAAAGCGTCTTAAAAAAAGTTGGTCCTTGAGACTGATCATCACGTCATGCGGTGGTGTGACGGGGAGAGGGAGGCTCCTGTCCCATTGAGGAAAGGAGGAATTGCGTGTCACTACTGATTAAGTGAGCTAAGATTAGTGTGGCAAGAATTAGACGCACAAATGCACACAGGCCGGGAAAGTAATCGAGAGGCAGCCAATGGGTACCATTCAAATACATTAGTGGGTGACGGGAAGTGAGTGTCCACACCTCGAAGTCGAAGTTGCATTCGAGCTTTTGTTAATTTTTACGGGCCTTTTTCTGCCTTGTCACCTCCTTTTACCTGTCATAGACCGTGCAATTGCTGCCAGGGCTTGCAATGTCAGCACGACTTGATGCAGCTTGGTAATGGGCAAATATACAAGTCTCTACGACGAATTAAAGAGGACGGGACAACTTATTAACCAATCCATTGGAGGAGCGTCCAATTTCTTAATTCCACATGACATTTCCAGACCACCTGGCGCAATTTAGGAGGTACTGCCTCACCTGGTTGCCATCTAGACAATCGGCAGTTGAGGAAGTAAGCGAGATGTCAAGGTGCGATACCTATAATTCGACCTTTGAGTTTGAAGGCGAATTCTTTTATGGAAGTTAAATGTACCTTGATGGCAGATGTTTTCAACGCGATGCTGGTCTTGCACAGTAACACTCCACTAGATTTTTAGTTCCCTCTACTTTCGTATGGGGAAAATACTTCCATTGCGATTCCCATTTGTAGTAATGTATCACGCCAATGAGAGAGGATGTGGAATGTGAATTGTAAAAAGGACCTCACCGACGTAAGAGACGCAAGTGATCCCCCTTCAAGCCGCCGCCTTCATGCCTTAAAACATCCCGTTGGAATGGACTGCCTCCAACCGACGTTTGATGCAAGTGTACAAAGAATTATCGCCTCGTCCGTCGTCTCGTCAACCGTCCACATGCCTGCGTTATAGGCAACGTTCTACGCTGCTAAAAATTTCACGTCTTAATCACATACTTTCCTTATGGAAACGAATTATACAGTCTAGCAAACCCTTGGAAGAACGGTTAAGGTGAATTCCGCGAAATAATTCTGAATGGGGAAATGAAGTGCCCTCTCTACCCCCCTTGCATGCATAAGCGATGACCCGTGGAACTGCAATCTCACTTCCACCCGCTATCCCAAATCGCGAATGGTCCCACACACATCAGAGGGGAAAAGCTGAACCGCCTCTCCAAAGTACCCTGGATTCAGTGCCTCTTGGCCAGGTGGAAACCGGAATCGGGATGAAGCTTATTGCGGGTATTTATGAAATACACCCTCGCACCTCATTTTATGCCTTTCGCTCCACAAAGATTTATCACCACTTCCGCTGCCTCGCCATTGGTGGTGGTGATCCTGTCAAACGGGGTCGTTTCCTTGGCGGAATTGACCACTTTATCGCGGTGTTGGGCACATTCCTTACTTCCCTCCAATGACCAACCAATGCTCAAAATGTCTGCTTATAGCTAAGGCAGTGAATTCATTTTAAAGTCGCTTTAAGCAAGGAATCTGCCCAAGTTGGCCGCAATAAAGATGTGCAAATTGGATACCCGTCAGCTGCCATTAATGTACGGGTGATGGCTCAGAATAACCAAATTCCACAATGTGGCCTTCATGAGGGGAATTTAAAGCCTAGCTAATGTCATCTGTAAGGGCTTTGACTTACAATACTCACGCATGTTTACTATGACATGCATTTGCCAAATCCACATGCCTTTTGACAGGTGTGTCACGTTGACAGCTGCGAAATTAACATGACTTGGTGGCAAAGGAATGCTAGAAATACTTCATTTATCAACTCAGTACTCTAAGAAAATTATAATAGTGTAAAATGAAAAATTTTTAGACCTTCTTGTGTTAAAAAAGATCTAAAATCAGTCCAGTGATGTTGAGCAGGAAGTGAAGAAGTGACGTGGTAATCCAGCGCCATAAAATCCTACCAAATTGATTGAACCGACAGCAGTGTTAAAGTGACAGTGAGGCGGAAACGCAAAAAATCACCGTTGGAAGTAATTTTATTAAGAAAAGAAATTTGTCATTTGGAAAGGCTAATACAGGGAAAAGTTGTGAAGTTCAGGGCTTCTTCCCATTATGGAACATCGTCTGGTTCTGCATGCTAAAGGAATTTTAATCAATCGCTTTTGCAAAGACAAAGAGGTGTATCAAAATCTGCTGAAGGCACGCATCGCATTAGATATGATGGTATGGAGGATGGTGACAGCGTTCACTAATGATGGAGCGATAACCTCCCAAACTCTGTTGCATACTACTTAATAACTGGGTCAGCAGTTGTGCTTGTGAGTTAAATTTACAATGCTGTGGAGCCTTGCTGCTTTGTTGCCTTAAGCTTCCAGGTGATTTATTAACTATTCAGGCACTTGCATTTGTAATATATGACAAGGTCCGATGGCTACTTACTATGATTTCAGTAGATCTGGGCTGTAGTAATCCACTGAGATAAGAGGTCTCCCTTGGGTACCACTATCGGACGTATCCGTATAAGGTTTTACGCAAAAATAGGGTAGCTCAGCAGTTTGAGCGGATTTTTGTAACCTCCAAATACTCCTCAAGTGTAAGCGATTGCTTGCATGGGCAAACAACAAGTCCCTCCTTTCTTTGACTTTCTTCCTATCCTAAATTATCTCCTCGTCCAATGGTAAAACTAAAGGTAGTGGACAAATTATGAGCTTATCAAACAAAATAGTAAAAATAATATCGGTTTGTAAAGCTACAGAAGCCTCTTAGCAAATGGTATGATAGTCAAGTGTACTGCCCAGCAGTTAGGATCAACAAGCTGCCTCAGGCGATGGTGTACACGTTCAGGAAGGTCCTTTATTACTAAGTAACTCTAATTTTATGCTGTCCATGTTTTTGAACACCTCTAGATTAAGGTTTCCTGACCGATGGTCGGCGGTGGTCAGTATCATAACCGAAAAATAACAATCGGTCTACATCTGCGTCAAATGCGAGGGGAAGAATTGATTGACAACAAGCTTCAAAATATATCATTTTACTTTCCGCTCCCATTGCGACATAAAAATGTACCAACTCATGACTGCTAACTGTCATGCAATGAGAAATAGCCTTTAGTTTCCGATGTCACACAATTGAACGCATCACTGGGCATTTCCATGTCCTCCTCTTGTTGGGGAATTACAAAGAAGTAGGATGAAGGTACTGTTGGGACAGCGGCATAGGTATATGGGGCCAAGTTTTTTGGCCTTCAAAGGGAAATATTCTAAAAGCGAATTCGCAGCTGTCTGTTGCCCATTTGGAAGAGAATTAGAGACCCCAACAGAGTTATTTAGTTAAATGGTTCTACCTGTGGCAGGTGAGACAAGCCTGTTTCGATGATGCATAAATCTTCTTTGCTAAAAAGTCTGGATATGGTACATTAAAAAAAACCTATTTGCGTCGTTTTATCCCGGTATTTGATTTACTTGTTATCTTGTTATAATATGACCATATGCACCACTATTGCTACCATTGGGCAAACATCAGGACTAAAAAAATAATCTATTAATTTTCTCTCTTAAATATGCTGGTTTTACAGTCTGGAAGGTAAAAAATGTAAATGGAAGTAAAGACTACGAAACATGACAGCGAGAGGTGTTGGTCAAAAAGTTGGAAACACTTTTAGCTATCCTAAAGTTGATTAAGTCAACCATTTCCACTTTTCAATGCCATAAATGGCCATCCGAATGTACATTCCTGCGATTAAATACCCGTCTTATGATGTTCATACATTAATGTATTCATTCGACCCTATTCATGCATAATGTTGGTTACTGAAATTGCTAATTAGTAGCATTTGCTCTTGATATGATTTTAAAAGTGCTGTAGGATTAAATCGCAATTTTTTTAAACTCATTCCACCCATGGCTAATTTGCACTTACATCAGGAAAAAACACAAGGCCTTGTTTTGCCAATTCTGGGGTAAATGTTCGAGAACGCATTGACTTGCTCGAAGGGAATAATGGAAATCACCTTTCGGCTATCAAAATGGCAAGAAAATGCGTTTATATTTAACCTCTTGACAAGCCAAGTTCTATGAAACCCTTCTTAGGTTAGTTAAAAGAAAAAACAGGCCCAACCACCATGATTTTGGAATAGTGACGGACAGACTGGTCGGCATTCCTGACATTCCCACAGCAAGAGATCTTCTCCAACCCAATTCATTAACCTGACATTTTGTGACCTTCTTCCATTTTTGGAAATTATGGATAGAAAAATCAACTTGCTTTTACAAAGTACTATAATGCAGTGACAAAGGATTTACATACTGCATAAATTACGAAGTTTGCCACTTAATTTCTCTTAACGGATAGACTAGAGGGGGAAGGATCAGAATTCAACTTCAAGTCAAATGCTTGGAAATGCTGATGTGGTGCCGGAAGAATCGCCACGAACGGAACGCCATACCACCGACTCGAGGGTAGGAGTCAATTGAAACAGACAGGTAGATGGTCAGGTGACGAAAGGCACCATGGGTGGATGGATGACGGATGGATAGATTGACGGATCAGGGCTGGATGATTGTAGATGGAAGGCTCATCAACGATCGCAACACTTGCTGTGCTCGCTGAGGTCATTATTTTAGGTCTACTGGCATAAAGAAGTTAAGTCAGGAGTCTCTGATTTTACACAAGACCCACTTCTTCGAGTGCCATAGATAAGCAATTATTCATTTCCCATAAGTTTATTAGTAAACATGCACTGTCCAAAAGTTGATCTGTCAAGAGCAAACAAGAAAATTCAGCCAATTCTGTCACAAGCTGACAGTACTGTGAAATTCGTGCACAATTGGACGTATATAAGTGCACGGAATCACCAACAAGCACCGTGGCAATGATGGAAGAAGGAGGGCTGGAATAAGTGGGCGTTTGGAAAAAGCTCTTAAAAACATCTAATCCACCTACCGTGTGACATGAGACCAAGCTCCCAAATGGACTACCCAACTCTCCCACGAGAGAGTGGAAAACACAGGCAGCACAGTAATGCACTGTCTTCCGTAGAGGCAGTAAAACTGGTCCAAAGTGAAGCATGTCATCGCCAGTTATCATTATTTTGGCATTTCCGGCTTAATCTACCCATGTCTACAATTTGACTGCTAAAATGAATTAAAATCCACAAGAATCATAGAAAAGTACTTAAAATAATAAAGTTTATTCGGACGCGGGGGTCTAAAAAGTGGCCGCAATCGTCAGAGGGCTGTGTATTTGCTTTTTCATGTCCGAAGGCTCTAGTACGCATTTAACTTCCGTTCCATTGCAATTCTCAACAGAACGTGGAAGAAGAGCATCGTGTACTTGTCCACTCACTCCAAGCAGGCTCTATTCAGCCAGAGATCTGCCACAGCGCACCCAGACACAAGCATAGTGGGCATTGCGCTTGACGAACTAGAATAGCCAAAAGAAGACCAGCTAGTTCACGAGCTTGACATTTGAGTCCTACCTAATCGGCGAGGCCTTGACATGGAAAGACTTGTCCACATAGCTGGCACTTCCCTCCTGACGGTCTATCGAACATCACCCAGGATCGTATAATCCGCGTGTTGAATGACTTCTGTGCTTGGAAAGGATCAACTCCGACTGGGATTATCTCCGACTTGCGTACGCGCAGCCACCACAACGAGTGTCTGGTCCGGTCCATGCATAAGTTGTACGCCAACTGGACGTAGTAAGTCCACTGTGCATTGGAAAGACCATAATATCATCCTCCTTCCAGTTCAACCTTTCTCGTAAAATGTCATCTTAAATGCCGCATCGGATCGGACGGGAAACGAACCTTCCACCACAACTTACAAAATATTATCCAAAAAGCATCTATTTTGCATCTATTCTTCCAGGTTCTGGGTCTTAAGCCCGAGGATCTCATAAAATTTTTAGGGAGGGATTCATTACCTCCCCAACACTTGGTCTCCTCAATCACTCTCCTCATGACTCTTGGATTGACTCGTTTAACTTGTCGGTGAGGAGACCACTATCAAGCATGCCAAGGACTGGGTGTACTGCCAATTCGAGAAGGGATCCCTTTGTGCATTTGGAAAATAATTTCGGTGAAAGGGGTAGCAAGGCTACACTTCCTTGTCTCTGCCCACACCTTCACCTTAATCTTGCTGCCGACCCGTCATGCGGAACTTCTTATTAATACTTAACCAGGAGTGCGGATCTTGACAAATAACTACACTTTGCCTTATCTGATCTGTAATTATTCCACCCGCATTTCACAACTTTGTTTGTCTAATCCATGCGCTGCTCAGGTTGAAGTAGTAATTAAAGTTTATCATAAAGGGAAGAAATTTCAAGAAGTCCAACTTCCCTAATTTCTCTCGTGTTCATAGTCCCTGGATCTAAGTAATGACAAAAAAGCTTCCGCCTTGGAAAGATTCCCACTTTTATTCATCATCGGTGGTGACGCGTCAACTTTTGAAGCGCTGCTTTCAAAGATCCATATGGATGAGTTCTCTTGTAGACTAATAATGGATCCTACTTGTATGAGGGCAGAAAGACTGGGGATATTACGGTGATGGAATCGGTGGGCGAACCTGACCCAGATGGAGCTAGTCACCGAACTCATACCTCACAGAATGCAAACAGGCCCTTTAAAGATCTGGATCCACGTTTTCCCACTGCAAAGTGGTGAGGTTGAGTGTGCATTCGATAAATCGCTGAACTTAGGGCCTCCTCAATGCTGGCCATGGGATTCGACTTCAAAATAATGGAATAGAAGCTAACCTTCAGGAAAGGCTCATTGTCCGGCAGGGGACCGAAGGACTACTCACACCATAGTCCACATTACTTTGTGATGCTCTTGGGGCAAATTTCGCAGGAGTACGTGGCATTGGAAAAAATTTTGTGCATTGAGAGGTAGCACTTTAAATTTTGATGCAAAGTGTGCCACTCATTACAGCTTCATCGGAGAACTTGTCACAGTCAAAGCGGAGCAGTAACCAGACGGTTCAAGAAGGCGAGAAGATGGGTGGTGAGTTCATTTTTGAACATTTGAATGCAAAATCAAATAAGCAGACTTATCTTTCCCCTTTAAGGTGGCACTAGAAACATTCAAGCAGTGTGGATACCATTTACGGGCATGCGTCCTCACCCCCTCTCCACCCGAATAGTAGTAGGCTCCAAAAAAGTCTTGGAGATCCAAAGCAAGCTAGATATCTCAAAGGCTTCCCTTTGGAGGCAAGCCTATAGGAGTTAGCCATGTTAAGGCGTAGGTCCCTCAAGCAGACACCAAATGAGGTGTCCGAAAGCCTTAGCGAAAAAATTTTCACTCCTGGCAATTCTCATTCATTTTTACTCCAAACTCCTAGGGGATGGAAAAAAGTCTGGTTCGAGAGATGTCCTTTGCAACTTCAGACAGGACCCACATAACTCTTTTTCAAAGAAAGTTCAAAAACTATTTTTTCTTAGAGAAATCTAAATTTAGGCGGCAATGAAGAATAGAACTTCAAATAGCTGTGGAAGTGTGTTCTCTAGCCTGTCCTCTCCCCACCCCTTGCTGTCTGTCATCTACCAAACAACATTTTTTCCCATCTGACAGCCAATGCAAAGCCCCGTCTCTGCTTCAAAGGATTTGTTTCGGGTACAGATCAGCTTTTTTGTGAACCCTCTTGAGTTTTATTATGAATAGAAGGGTCTGTCAAGAAAGTTGATGGGGGTTTGGATTTAAATACACAGAACTCCAATAAGTAGGGAAACGAGCATGTGAACATTTGGGGAGGAGATCATGAAAGAACTCGCATTATCGGTGTTTCTTGAATGAATTGTTCCTCGAGATGGTAGCTTTGAAATGTGATACCATCCACCTAAAAAGAATCAGAGTTGACACGATCAAAATAAAAGTGGAAAAGAATTTGCCATCCCTGTTAGACCCCTCAAAGGAAGAAGGTTGGATAGTGAATGCCATGTTGGCCACGTGGCAATAGAATGAGAGACAGACTACCAAGTAGACATTTGCTATGCGCATGTCTTCCTTATCTTCAATTTTGCATTTTTCGGCTTAACTTGGTAGAGCGCCGTTTCAACTGCTCACCACCGAGTGTATGCATGAATCATGAAGCGCTCCGGTCTGTTGATAAAGCACTAAATGTACTCCGAGATTGACTTCAGCTTTTAAACCCTCACTTCTTGATCTATTAGTTAAATCGGATGTATCTGTTCCAAGCACCAAGTTTGAATCCTTCGCATTCTATAGCAATTGGAGTGTGCGGACATGAGACTTGTCAAGACTACGTTGACGTGGCGAAGCGATTCAAACCCCAAGCTCTGCTGGAGGATAATATTGCTGAGTCCTTAACTCAGGTCCTCTAATAAATCTTTCCTTAAGGGTACTTTACGCAACGGACAAAACAGCATCGAAGAAGTCCAATTCGTCGGACTGCCTTTAGTAGAAATCGTGGAATGGTTCATTACATTAAAAGCAGGATGGCTGTTAGAGCGAACAGAATGAGAGAATTGAAACCATTTTATACATCGCCCTTTCCAAAATGACCTTGCTTTTAGGCCAGTCTTCTTACGACTAGCGATTGGCATCCGAGGTGGCAAGCACATCTCCCTTTTCCCAATGCATTTACTACAGAGAACAAGACTTTGGGGCCGGTGGGATCGTTAAGAGGGATCAGTGGCCTCGCGGTCACGATTCTTCTCAGTTGCGCTTGAATTCCGTGGCATGCATGGTTAGCTCGCGGGTGATGACCGGCACGAGAGGTTGACCAAGGGGAAAGTCGGAACGAGGTGTCAAAAGGGCAAGAGGTCTAGGTAGTGTTTTGATATTTTGACTGGACACTTAGGGCTCCAACTCTGTACTTCCACTAAGTAGAATGGCCTATAAGCCATGCCACTAGCCTGCCAGCCCTTTGTATGTCGTCTTTTGTCATGACGAAAGACTTGGAGGGCATTATTTTAACAAAGTATGACAAAGAGCATACCTTGGTACTTCAGTCGTTCAGAATCGGTCTTGCCCTCCAAGCGAGTAGGATCACGAGGCCGAGATTGAGTCCCATCAGCAGTCTGCTTCAAAGAACCCAAAATAAAGGCCATTACCCACATCCTATGCAAGCATTCCAATAACCAAAAATGCAAAGACTTCTTCCATCCACATAGCAAGACGCATTAAAAAAATGTGACAACTTACAGACTGGCTGTCATTGTATTGGTTGGGGGATGTAACTGGCTTGTCTAAAATACATAAAACTATAATAGCTCTTTTTAATTACAGATGGCAGCTGTTTGAAACACAGTCGAGGTGTCAATCAATTAGCAGATCCGGAAGAAATGGTGCCATTCTATTCACTTCCTAATCACGCAGTAGTCTGTGGCGTAGCAAACATAATTATAGTAATTCAGGTTAACTTTTTGTTAAAAACGTTTAAAGTCGGACCGGTAGTGTTGAGATAACTGGCGGCGTTGACGTCGTTTGTAGTCAGCTTTAAGCAAGGATCTTGAAGTGTACCACACACTTCTAGTGATTCACCCCACAGAAGTGAAACAGCCTTTTTGACAACTTTATTACCGCCAAAGGTTCTGAGAAAGGGTATAAAAGAAGCGGCTTCCCATACTTCCACATTCCTATTGTTCCTTGATGGATCGGTTTCGTGATTTTGAGTACCCACGAAAGCAACGAACCACTACCACGTTCCACCACTAATCCACCTAATTCAGTATTGCACTCGTAAACTCGGCCTTTAAGCAGACAATCTCAAATCCCATCCACCTGGTGCAAGAGACACCGAGATGTAGTGAAATGGGAAGCATCGAAGGAGGCACCGGACCAATAGAATGGGACTTAACACAGCAATCGTTTGATTTCTGCGCCTAGTATCATCCGAATCCCTTGGATCGTTAGGTAGATGGAGCTGGTGGCAAAACTTCTTACTCTGGCAGATTTGTCTAACTGACAGATGAGCAGGATGGAAAAAGAGGTCGTCCGGTGAGGTAGAGAACATGATTATAATTGATCTACTTCTTAGTTGTTTTAATCCACTAAATTCTAGTAAGATGCTTCTTACTTGTCATGTCGAACCTCTTTTGGTTGAACCCCTTCAAGGGCGCTTTGGGTGTTGCACAATGTCCCTGCCATCCATTCCATCCTTTAATCAGAATTAGTTACAGTGGAAAATCCTGTTGTACGGATTTGAAGGGTTTCGCTAGCTTCCACCAGGTTGTTCTCCTCCATATAGCTCGATACGTAACCTACTGCCTGGACTCTCTAGGACAGGAGTACCCACAATACTGTCTGCTACTGAAAACAGTGAGAGTGGCAGCGGGGCCACTTTTTGAAGGCAAAAGTGATGTTTGCATTGTATATTTTCACATTTTTTCGGATTTGTGACTCAATAGAACATTAAAATGTATGCTAAAACACAAGACTGGTCCTGAAACAAGCAAGCACTAAGATTAGAGGATAGAGGTTCAACAACATCTTAACTGCAAAGTGCTGGGCACAGTTGTTAGCTTGGATCAAAGCAGCTGTCACATCTGTGACAGGCCATAGGCAGGTTGAAAGAACGAAAGAGTAGGGAAGGGAGCATTTTACCCATTGGGCGACCTGGCAACCCTTTAAGCATTAAAAGGAAGTGCATGCTGCTTTCAGAACAAATGTTAGGTAATGATAAAAAAAAACAATCTTAGAGGACTTTGGGCCTTTCAATGAGTTTGAGGGCAACCAGTAAATGACTTGAATCGCCTCCTGGACAGTATACAGGCATTGAAATACTCAATGAGTTGACATTCTGACTAAGGATCCCAGGACCTACAAAATTGCTACTTGCAGATCAGTTTGCAGGCACAAATCATTTAGGCAGTGGTGGAGAAGGCATTGCAGAAGCCTTGCTTAGGTGACTATATGGTGAAGAGGAGATCGGGAATAGAGAGGAAGGGTAGTTGTAGGAACAAGACTGGAAAAAAGACGGTAAGGAGGTTTACAAAGATATCGAATGCTCAAGGCTTACACTTCTCCACATTGCCTTCATGTCTCCAGTGTGTGATCCATCCAGCTACTTCCAGGTTCTGTATATCCCCTGACGTCCATAGAGGCCTACTTTGCTGCTACTGGTTTCCAAGGTCTCAAGAGTTTGTGTTTTTTAGTAACTAATCTAGATTATACGTTTCTTTAACTGCTCTGAATGCCGTTAAATTGTGTTGGATGGGATGAATGCAAAAAATATTTCAAGATTTCGCTTCCGTTTATGCTCCCTAGGTGCGCTGGTCTGCTGTTGACCAGTTACCGCTCAACTTGAGCTCAATGATCATTCAGCACCTTTTGAAAATACTGGATGCGCTTTGAGTTTGTCGGCTTTTCAAGGCTGAAAAACGTCCTCTCAAATCAACAGATAGTCTGTTGACAGGATAAGCGGTCATTAAATGGGATTGGCAGCCCGTTCAAGAAGTCGCTCCAACCTGGTGGATTAGCGAAACACAAGAGTTTTAGGACTAACTTCCAGATCTGCTTGGCGGAATAAAGCGCTTCATTTCCGCCTAGATTAACGTGAGAGGAAAGATCGTAGGGAAAGGTAAGCAAGTGGTTATAGGCTTCTCCACTATTTGAAGGTTGACTTTAGGACCCTGCCCTCCATAAAGCACCCGCGCATGCCATTGGCTAACCTCAAACGAATTCTACCAGCCTCCACATTTCTGAGGGACGCGGTATTCATTTCCAAGGCAGCCACACCCTCAATGTGTACATGTACAGTGTATTAAAGAAAAAATTCTTTAGTAGGAACCTTTACCTGTCGAGACCTAAGGCGTGCAACAGAAGCTTCGCAGTCACAAACATTCAAGCCACCGCCAAACCTATCCTTGAGGGCATTTCGGCTATTAAACGCAGAGAGAGATACTGCTAGAAATTCTTCCAAGTGAGGGCGAAAAGTTGGTTTTAGTCTGATTCACAGGGCCAAAAGACTTGATGACGGCGCAAATCGCGACCAGCTTGTGTCTCATAAAGACAAAATCGGAAACCACGTATTCTCCACGGCTCTCCCACATCATTTATTTCACTCCCCTCCGCCTAAATTTGCTATGTTGAACCCTAAGTCCATAATTCTAAGGCACGGACAGATTCAACGGTTAGATAGCAACCTTGTAATTTTGTTCCACCAATAAAATTGGCCTAGTAAAAAGCATAAATTTGAAGGCCTCCGACTTAAATGGTGCCTCACTCAGACACTTTGCCCAAGGACCAGTAAGCACTAGAGATGTTTAACTTCAAAGTACACATTACCCACTGGAGTTAATGTTGTCCTTAAATCATTTTCTCACCTTCATTTAAACGCGATTCACATCTGAAACCGCGCCTTTCTAATCGTCTTTTGTGTTTCATGCATTGAAGGGAAGCCTGTTTAGGAGCTTTAAGAATAAATTCTGCCGTTTCTTTCTTAAATGCATTCTTTTTGAGTAACGCCCATATGAATGGGGAGGCGGTGAAGAATGAGAAGGTGGGGGGTGGGGAAAATGCTAATAATACACCCCATCTCTAATGACCCACAAGCCGTTTCCGAGTTCAAAGATGCCGTCGAGCTTGAGGCAACCAAACACATGCACACACAAACAGAGAGAGAGGGAGAGGGAGAATGCAGAGAAAGATAGGGTCGGTGGTATTATGGGTCTTTAATTTTACATTTATGCCTGTCGCCTTGTGTAGAGGCACACAACCACGCCAGACCGACATGCTCGAGGCTTGTAATTTAGGCAAGGGAGCACAGCATGAGCCCAAGGATAGTCAATGCTTTCCCTCCAAATGCCTACCTTTTGCTCTCCCTCTATTTTTGTATGCTATGTACGCCCATCCTTTAATTGGCCACAAATGATGCCTTTTTTGGTTTTGCATGGAGTTGGAGAAGAAAATTTAGCTTTGCCGCAGCGTAAAGGGATGTGTCGGGTGGGAGCGAATTAATTAGACTGCGACCGGTCCGTACCCTAACAAGGAGAGTTTCGGACACAGGTTTAATGAGATTAGCATATTACATGCTTTGAGGGAAAATTTTTGCCTCTTTGAAGGCATTAGTTAGGAGTCGACTTTCCTCGGACAAAGGGGAGGAGTGGCGTAGCCTCGCATGGAGGCTCTTCCACCCAATCGCTTGGCGGTGAGGGACTCTACAACTCCAATATCACTTTAGTAAAATTTTTAAAGAAATAGCAAATAAATACATTTCATGGCTCACCAGTGTCCGATTTCCTTTCCAGATCGGCTCCAGGAAATGCCTGTTTAAGACGACAAGTGAAAATCATGAGGGATTTGGAAGCCTCTGAAACACTATCAACCTACGAGAGAAAGAAGAAGAAGGAGGTGGGGTAAAGTCTCATCTGTTCAATTTGAAAAAAGGCAACAAATTACTAGGCTTAAACATCCTTTTTAAAGCCCAGTAGAAAACCAATCCACTGCTTCCCGACTCGCTGTGGTTCCATCGTAATTACAGGGTATAATTTCGCAAAGAAATGCATAGGCAATGTTAAAGAATTTTTGAAAGCTTTTCTCTTTCTCCTTATTTTAAATTGTTAAATTATTTATCCTGAGGATGCTATTATTTGGGCAGTCTGGGTCACATCGCGTCGGTAGTTGACGCTATAAACGCTGCTCCATTCTTCTGGAAGGCCTCAGATACCATTGAGCACTTATAGATACCGAGAAAGTAAACTCTGGACACCCTCACTTCCATCTTACAGCTTTTTTAAACCTTCTACCCTATCTGTGCTTAAAAGTGATAAGAGTGGACTTAAAAATCGCTTCTCTTTACTCTGGAAAACTATTTGAATTCATCTCGTCGGTGAGAGTTGTGGCATAAGGCGTGAGGTCTTGCGTAAGCATTTAAGTCGGAGAAAATTTCATGGATGGTTGACTATTCTTCGAGAGAGAATGGGTCTCAGCCGCAATTGGATGCCATTCGGTGGATAACTTATTCATGGTGGGAAAAAAGGGCTTGTAGTCCCAACACACACAAAGGACAGTCTTCTGAGAAGATCATTGTTCGTAGGCTTAAAAGCTACGGCTAGACGAATACCACTGCTCATCACAAGTCAGTCAATCGGCATTGTCTAGTGTACTGCATACAAAAGAGGGAGAAAATAATTTGGTGGTCTTTGAAGATAGCTTTTTGATTAGGCCATCTACTGATCTACAACTTGCACCGCTCCTATTGTTGTGTGTGGAAACGAAGTGTTCCATCACGACGGACATCAATGAAGGTTCTTGGCTTCAATGACTAGGATAGCGTACTTCTTCGTTAGTCTTCGAAATGGATTGCAGCCCTCAATCTCCAGCTTCTGGTTATGCTTTAGTACGATCATATAGTTCAACAGCAAGGTGGACGAACTACTTCTGCGGAGGTGGAATCAAACCTAAACTCGGTTCGTAGGGCAGATAAACTCCGGGTGCCTCCATTCGGGTTTGAAGCATACTTATCGAGAGCTTAGAATGGACAAAACGACTACATTTCTTTTATGTAATGCATGCGGCTAGACAGGGACATTGAGCATCCAAGGCTCGACATTTCATGATTAGGAATTGCAGTGATTTAACCGATAATCGCACAAATTCCACCTCCTTCAGACCTTGAAATTGCCACGAAACACAAAATTTCCTGTTTATTTGGTAAATCTGTTGCTAGAACTGATAATTATAGCCCCCTTGATGCCATTTATTAAGCTGAATTCATCATTTCTTGCTGGGGCACCATCCTACGCATAAAGTCGGGACGGGGCTACCAGAGGCTACCAGTTTCTCCTTGCAAGGCTTATTTTTCGTCTACTAAAAACCGTAGGGCAGCAAAGAGAGGAGCATTACTCCAAAACAACAAATCTAGGGTTCCACCATAGTTACGTAGTTTCTGTTAAACTTGTCACTCAATAAAGATTTATGATTTTTTGGTTGTCAACCTACCGCCTGATAGCATGGAGAGAGTACAGAGATACTATCAACGAAAGAAAAGCTCTGTCTGTCTTTCTTGTCTCGGTGTGATCCCAGTCACTTGTCATGCTGGCCCACGATTGATGTTGTGTGTCCTTTTGGCTCACAAAAATTGGCCTAGACAGGGGGATAAATTGGGGGCTTCTACTCATTCCAGTCCTAAAAATTTTTGAGCTCTACGGAAGTTGGAAACAGCTCCTTAAAACGCAAAAAGATGAGCTAGAGAGAGCCAACACTTTGTCAACTTAACAATGGCGGATGAAGCGAAGATTATGCGTGCCGTGAAAATGGGGATTTTGTTTCCCAAGGACTTGGTCTTTGTTGATATCTAATGCTACCATACGCATGAAATAAAAACGACTTTTCACAGATAGATGAAACGTTTTACATTCTCAGTTTTATGGGTAGGAAAGAGCGCCGACATCTGTCCCGATCTACTTTCAACAGTAACTAGGGCTTGAAGGCATCAGGCCTTAGGTAGCACTTGAAGGAGCTATAAAAGGAGAACGGGCCTACACGAAGAAAGACTGTTTAGGGACAATGAGCTATCATTCCTTTATAAAATGTGCTTATTGTGGTTTCTTGAGACAAAAAACCACAATCATTCCTATATAACTGGTCTTTGGCACCAACCGGTACAAATGCAGTTACCATGAGCTGAATGACTGGTAATGAGCAGGTCGGTGCCTCGCATTACCCTGACACTAGTAATGAATTGGTTAGTAAATCAAAATAATAATTTAGACTTGTGTAGTAGAAGGGCTTGGCGAAATGAGAAAGGGACTGACCACAGGTTCATTGTCAGTGGACATCCGATTGAGGGACAAATCCTCATTACTTGGTGACCATTGGGACATCCACTGGGCGGACGCCTCGTTATTCTCTTCACCGGAGTCCCAAGCAAAGTAGGTGCCGTCCACATAGCTATTTAAATATGCAAGAAAACAAGCAAAAATGAGACATCGAACTCGGCTTCATTGATTTGTTTGAATGTGGTTGGTGTGGCTCAACTAGATGGCGTTCCACACGCAGTGGCGCTCGAGTCTTTTACCTTGCAAGATAAAGACCGAATGGCTACAAATGTGGAATCATAAAGCATATTTTAGCCCTGAAGTCGATGTACAGTAGCTATGGGTATAAAAGCGGAAAAGCGCGGCCCGCCTTGTCGGCGTGGCCCGAATAACTCCACTACTGACTTCCTTGACGAGGTATTTAGCCTTAATGAAAGATTTATTCTTCCGACTAGTAGCGGGTGAGGAAAAAGGGATAAGAGCAACAGAAAACGATTATGTCGAGAAAAGTCAGTAATAATTAAATACCAAAATGGACTTCCCTGCTAATTAGGGAGATGGAGCTAACCGACAATCTTCATCTGTCTCGCGGAGTAATTGTTGGTCAAAAAATGTTGTAATTTTGCCGAGTTAATGCTCTGAAATATCGCAGGTTGGTGACTGGATGAATGCAGAAAACTTTTTGGAAGTGCCTTTAGATTTTACCACTAAAGAAGGTTTCGCCTCCACGGAGCTGATAAGACCTAGGTCAAACCCCTTTAGCTTTTAAATTTGATAGTTTAGTGTGGATATCATGAGCAAAAGTAGCAAGTGCGGCTTGATGGAATGACATTGGATGGATGGGGAGAACAAGATGAGGTTTTGCATTATCGGGCAAGTTTTGCGCATTGAGGCGTGAAATCTTGAGTTATTTGCGGCAAATCTAGCCGTTAAACGAAAAGTTTTTTCTGCCCACTTTCTAGTCACTTTATGCTCTACCGAATGCATTGACTTTAGTAGTAATTGTTTGACCCTAAGGGAGCGACCGACTGCGCCTGCGCTCCACTGTACACATCCACAGAGAGCAAGAGGCGTCTTCCCTGAATGATATGACCCGTGACTCGTATGTTCATTCTGGGTAGTGTGTTGATCCTTGGAGGATGTAACGATGCTTGAATTCAGGGACCATTTCTTATTGTACGCCTGTGCGTAACCCAATCGGTTCGCCTTTCCCTCTGTCGGACAACAATCGAGGACGCACAATGCGGTGCTGTTAGCCTCTACCACCACCACCACCTTGTTTTTCCGTGGTTTCCTCGATACAACTCACACACAACTGGAAGATCAAAGTTTTTCCACCTCTTGATCATCCCCAGCAGGAATACCTTTACAATCAAGGTGCTTCTTCAAAAGAAACAAGCTACTGAGACCTCCCATCCACGAAATTTACTAGGCAGAGTGAAGTGGAAGGAAGCCGAATTCATGTAGCAGACAAGCGCTGTTTACATAAGATGCGGTTATCTGGCATTTTAAGATCTAGGCCTCAAAATGAGCTAACAATGGGAGCGAATACATTAAAGGCCAAGGCACTGACAGGCAGACACATAAAATCTACGCCTAGAAGTCTGGTACTTAAAAAAACCCAGCCCAAGCGAGGCATAATGCCTTATCGCAGTTAGGTTTACTAAAAAGCACACGCCAACTTTTCGTTTACCCGACATAAAGTTGTTGCTTTGTAGCACAGAGCCATCACAAGCCCTCACTTCCGTTAAATTACGATTAAATGTGTTTACAGTTTGAAGTAATAACCCATTTGGAAAAGTGTATTTCCCTTTTCGAAATAGAGAAATAGCTTGTACTTACGGTCCAATTGCTGTCCCATTCCAGCAGGCCTGTGAGGAGACAGCTGTGGAGGAGGAGAGGTGGGGCGATTCTCGGCATATTTTTGACGGAGCACTAACCCACAGCCGTTTGAGACTTTGAAGCTGAAGAAGAAGCGATAGAATTTCTGGTCAAGTTTTGCAACATTTTGATGCTTATGTAATGGTTTGATAATTTGTTTAGCTCTTTGGCTTGGTGTCGTGGGCACTTGAGGCTTCATCTTTGAACTGCCGCTGGATAATCGAGAATGCTTAAAGCACTGTGTTGATAGCAGTGGTAAACAAATTCGATCGTAGAAGACAACTACCCCGATGACTACCCCTAACAATATGGGTTGATAAAGGCAACTGACTTGACTCAGAACTGGGATGGAATGGTTCAGTACGAAGCCGTCTACGGTAATTGCACAACGATGTCAACAAAGTAAACACTCGATACCTCCTCCGTTCCCCTACTGACTCATCACAATCAGAAAAAGCATCTAGTAAACTTCATTCTTGCAAAACTGTTTTAAACACCATCCTTTACTTAGCAACTCTGAGTCTACCAGCGGCCATCATATTCCCTCACTCTTCAATACAGTATCCGAACAGGACGAAACTTCAGATCCAGTGGGCTTGTCAAGGGGGCTCAGGGACATTGCAGTCAGATATCGCATGTGAATTCGGTGACCGATGCGGTTGGTTCGAGAGTGATAATCTTAGAATACTGACTGCGTTGTGATGGTCGATGCAAAAGGTTGACTAAGAGGAAGACCAAGGACGAGGTTTAAGGAAGAAGGGGGTACCTGTGTAATATTTTGAGTGTTTTGATTTCAGCGACACTTAAGGCTGCGTTTCTGTACTTTCGCCGAGAAGCATGATCTCTGGGTCATGCCAGTAGTCGCTTCTAGATCTTCTGCACCTAGACAGCACACATTCTGTCAGAGCTCTATGACTTCAGGAATGACTCACTGCACAACACCTGTGCATCGCTTAGCCCTTAACACGTCTGATGCGGTCAAGTGGAGGGTGATCCTCCGAATATTTGAACTTTACTAGTCACACTGAAGGATAATTTGAATTTAGATGCACTTTCCAAGGATTTAACTTGAGAGTGAGAAAAATACCTTGTGCGAGATCCGCATGAACTGGGTTTGTGTGGAGACGGGAGTTGTTGCTCGCTTTCTTCCAATAGAGGCGGCATAATCCAACGAATCATCCCTCTCTGGCCTGGCAGTGACTAAGTCAATTCTGCATTCTTGAGGGACCTGTGTTAAAAAAGTAAAGAAAATTGAACAAATAGCAATGATTTATTCCTTCAAAACAGGTCAGAGTAGAGAATAGTTGAAGTGGACATGAAGTAAGCCAGGAAAGATTAAATGCCAGGCGAACCTTGAGCAAAGTGGTCTAGAGCCCTCGGACTACATCCAGAATGTGAGTCCCTTCAGCAAAGAAGTCCCAGAATGCCGCAACACAAAAAAATCTAGTTCGATTCAAGGTGGACGGGGTGAGCAGATTAATCGTCGCTATTACCCTTCCAGCAGTTATACTTGACCACTTAAAACGCTTAGGAGGAGATGAAGAGATCGGATGAAGGGGAGCATGGGTTGCGCCCTTGCATAATTTAAACCACGAAGGGTGGAAGAGAGAGAACTGAGGTAGTTTCCCACCCAATCATCCCTGTTCATAAGAACTTGGACCTTGTCTATTTACTTGGGGGATTGTCCCCTCAAAAAGCAGTCCAGACAGTTATTTCTATCCACCGTCCATAGTACCAATCCATTGTTATAAATTCCCAACTATTCCCATCATGAAGTTTGGGAAAGAAGTGGGATATTGTCCCTCCGAAAGAGCTACTGGTTTGTATAGGGGGAAAAATAGAGTGAGTAAACTTTTAGGTCGCCATTAAAAAAGCTCGGGTGGTGACATTTTTAATCAACTTCCACCATTCACCACCTTTTTTTCTCCCCGTGATTAAGTTCTTGCGGCTGAAGGAGCTTCGCCGGAGGAACGGCCCTGTCACTTGAGCAATTGTCATTTTGGTGGAGGTATATTTTGTAGAGATAAAAAAAATAAAGGGAAACGAAGCTTGCGTGATTTGGTGCAAAGTTACGTGAACAAAAGACGTTCACCAATTGGCGATGGCCTAAGAAGGCGTTTGAATGCATTTTTTCCCCTCTAGTTTTACTTTAACCCAGGGTAAGGGACGTACTCACGCCTTCTTCCGTTCTTCAATACTGCAAATCATGGGCTATTTGGTAAAAATCGGGATTTAACCATTGATTTAGTAGAGAAGAATTTTACCCACCTCGTCCACGACTGCCTTCATTATGACCCGATGGAATTCGAGGATGGCCTGGGGAGCGTGGAGCATGATGCTGCGGATCATGGGGTTGGTGAAATTTGACCAAGCCTGAAGCTGATCGTAGAGGGTGTCTGAAAAAGAACAGAGGGACAGGTTACTCACGCCACTTTTCCACTTCTCCACCTTGCTAAGTAAGAGTTGCTCGGTTTTAAGGCTAAAAATGTATCCCATCTGACTGCAGTGAACTGGAGACGGAAATTGTTCAGAGTGCCCAACCATAGGCAAGATGGTCCAGCATTTACTATTGAGAAGGGTTCAGCTCTCATCCGACATGTCGGCATGGGAGAGAGCGAATCTGTTTCGTCAAGTGACGGGAGCTTTTGTTGGCGCTGACATGGAAGGTTGACAGGTGTGAAATAATTGGGAGGGATGTTGTCGACCGGGCATGATTTTTTTGCCTTTAGAGTTAAAAGCCGTGCTGTAGGAACGTACTTTTTGTAAGCCTCGATCATCTACTATTATTAATAGCTTTTCAGTCTGCCCTGGATCACTGGTGCGATATAGCATTAAAACCACTTCAAGAGTAGATCCAGCTCCATCGGCAGGGCATTCAGGCCCTCACGGATTTGAAAAATGACCTAAATTTTTTAAAGCTAGTTCTCGCTCAAAGCTAAAGACTTTACAACTCCTTTGATGACGACGATTGGAAAGGTTGTCAGCTCAAATAAGAAGTTCTGACATTGTCTGCCTCACTCCCTACCGTAGAGGCTAAAATGCTGACCCCTGAGGTAACCTCTGCGTGCCAGCGATTGTAATTAAGCCCTAGTCAGGTATCCGGGAGTACAGCGTTTTACGCAGTCAAGTAGTCACAGGAGAGAGCTGGGCTGAGAACTAATCCTACTGTCAGTTGGCCGAGCGCCTCTTTAGTCTACTCTGCTTGAAGTCTGTCGCCTAGATCTACAAGAAACGCCATAATTAAATGCAGAGGTCTTTTAGCTTGACTACTCATGGTATATCTCCCCTACCAATAGCAAATGATGCTAGAAGTAAACAGCTGTACTACTCGACACGCTATTCGACAATTCCTGGTTACTGCATCAGAATTGAGCCGTTCGATCCATCCTTAAACTTCATGTTATGTTATTCAAATTCACTGGAAGCCGGTAACCAACAGTGACGTGGCATGGGTGTAGCTTTGTTTTACCTTCGTAGATGTTGGTCCACAGCAAGAGTGAGACACCTCTTGATGAGGTAAACCAAGCAGATACTAATTCGGGTTAGACGGACGGTACCTTACAGTGTACCAATCAACTATGCAGACTAGTGCATTGCTCTAAAAGTAGTTTCTCGCTGAAACAAAATGGCATAATACAATTTAATTCACTTTTGCCTGCAAACTTACTGATTAGGTTGGTCCAGGAGGATTGGAGTCTGTTGATTGGACGAAGACAACGAGCCAAGGAGGACTCACAGAAGGCAGGACAGGGGTGAACAAGGGGATAGCCAGCACAGAGAGAACAGTGACGCATTTGCATGAGCACTCGATCACATCCGTGGCTTCCGAGATCAAACTGTAAGACGATGTCATTAAAAAGACCGAAGAACTTTGGTTGAGGAATGCGATTCAGGCTAGAATTATGACAGATAAGTGGGTACTTGAACGGTAAAGGCCTCTTTAAATGTTGTCCTTTTCATTTTTTAAAAGCTTAAGCTATGGCGCTGCATTTTCATGTATTTGTATGTGAATATCTAATGTCATTGTCAACAAAGAGTGCTCTAAAAGTAACATAGCCCCATACTCCCTCCTCCCCTCTCCAATTTAGAGCGAAGTAGTACATTGTCTCGGAGAAGAGAGAACTTTCTCTCGACTAAAGTGCTGTTTCCTGCTCTTTTCGAATAAAGTGTTTTCTTGTCCCCCTTCGAGTTGGATCCCTGGGGTAACACACTGGCCTTCAGAAAGTAAAGTCTACTTCAACTTTATCATCTGCTATGACATTTGGAAGGGACAGTAAAGTTGTCTTGGATTGCTAGCCAAGGATCATTTCCCACCACGAGTCCATGGGTCACCCAATTAGTCGGTCTGTGCCTGTCAAAGGTGCATGGAAAAGTAAAATGACGGGTCACAGTCTTCGAAGTTGACTACCTGTCACTAAACAATACCAATGAATTAAATTTATTATCACCACCTCTGTTCCTACTTATTCTTACCCCATTCAATGGATCGTCCCTCACCTCGAAAGAGACTGTAAGATCTGCAACCCTTATCCTTAAGTCTTCTTACCCGATAACAAGAAGCTATTCTTCAAAAGCAAGTACGGAACGGTCTTCCTCAACGTGGTGCTTCATCGCCAGGATGGAGTCGTTTAACCAATTTCCATGTGGAAAGTAGATTGAGTAGGTTAAATAGACGCAGTAAAGACTAGCACATTCCATCCATGCATGGAAGCATCAATATTTATTCTCTGGGCTCCAACAATGCTCCTGCCACTACAACTGCACCCCTTTGTCTCACCAAACGTTCGATGAGGACTCGAGAGCTAGGTATTTTTATAAAGCAAAGAAATTCACTTATTAATGGTTTGAATAATAACAAAATCGCGGGAGACATGTCTCGTCATAAGATCAGCGAACCTGAAACTTTGGAGAACACTGCAATGTCCTCAAGCAGGCGATCATAATTAATGTTTCACAGGCGACTGATAACAATTTAAATGGGTTTCTAAATTAGGTCCTTGAATGCTCTCCTCAGTCTTCCACTTTCCATGTACACTGTGGAATGCGCAACTCAGGTTGATGATATTGTCGAATGTGCACTACAAACTCAGATACCTCAAGCTTCTTTCAGGTTTTCTCCCCAACAACGCAAACAAGGATTTGTAGGATGTCTCTAATCAGAAAGAAAATAGTAAGCTCTAAAGGCAATCATGCTGTTGTGTGGAGATGTTTGGCCAGCCCATTGCTGACCACTCCTTGCAGCGCACCCAACCGAAGACTGCTGGCACTGGAATTCATTGTGCTTCCATGCATTGATTCAGCACTTTGTTATGTCAAACGATTTCCGCCCAACACCTTCTTTTCAAGTAAAGGGTGATTAGTTACCATTACCTGGTTGCAAAACGATTCTTATGTAAGTGACCCTCGTTAAAGAACCACCAACAATGAAAGGCCTCTACTCACAGAGCTCAGCTGTTGAAGCAGCCACTGGAGATACTCCAAGGTCTTTGTCGTCTCCATAAGGTGCACAACACTACGAAGGAGGTAGAACACACGACCGGTCATTTTAGTTCGTTTCATGAACTCCCACACTGTCAGGTGGCCACGTCTACCTGCAGCGGACCACCGCGACGAGTATCCACAAACATGCGGACCGGAGAGGCTGCGTAGAATTCGAAGGACTTGCAATACCTGGCTTGAGATGGCCTTTTCAAGGGTCCATGAACAACTGAAGCAGAGAACAAGCCCGCTTTCAATATTTTAATGAAATCAGGAAAGATAATGCAAGGTTTCTGAATGATTCTACTGTGTGCAGATACTTAAAGAGCAGAATCTACCATTTTTTGGCATTATTGCTCCACCCTTACTGTACTGAGGCATCTCTTAGACGCAGTGTTCATTTGAGCTGCTCTTAAAAGAAAAACGATACTAATTTGGTCCGTTTTTGTCAACTCTGGGTCGTTATTCAATCCCAAGCTCTGTGTAATGGAAGGTAAGGCAAAAAGAATGGATTTAAGTAGACAGAAAGCGTCTGTAAAAGGACTGTTTAGGGGAAAATGAAGCGAAAGGTAGCAGCTTGGCCACCATTTTGGGAGAGGACATTTCGCAGTGTTGCAAGAAAAGGAGGATAGTGCTGAGAGGCGGCTAAGTGACATTGGAGTTGCGACAAAGCGGAATAAAGGGTAACCCAAAAAGTTACGTCCATAAATAAAAAAAGGTAAAAGCGCACACTTATCGAAAACCTCCTTAAAAATTTCTGCTTCTTTGTCAATGGTAAGTAAGTCCACCACGTTTTCTTCACTCCTCGCGTTGGTGACTACAGTCAATTGTGCGTGCTGCGAGATCTGGGCTGAAGTACTTCCCAACTCACCATTCTACTCATAGGGGAGAATATCAAGGCACAGAAAATTTCCCTACCATTTGAAACCAATAAACGTTGTATTTTTTAGGCTGAGAAACATTAAGAAGGCGAAGCAGAATTTCAGCTTCAAAATTTTGCGTTCTACAGTAACTGCAGTCGATCATCACTTTTAAGGTCCAGAGTAGTGAGCCTCAACTCCCCTGCTTTCCATTTCGACGAAGAGAACCCACCTTTTTAGGTGGATAACAAAAAAGATTAAGCGATTAATCTTTTAGAAAAGTTTCATCATTCTGTCGTTTCTTTGAGTAAAGGATTTTTTTCATGAAAGTAAGCACCGGCATTTATGATCAGCAGGATCTTGGGCCATTTTTTAGGCGTAATTTTTAAAGTTCCAAGTTAGCTATTTTAAAAACAGATTTCGTGAGTGATTTTTTGTCTCTAAACTCGGCACATTAGCGTTTGCATAATGTGCTGGAGGTCGGTTTCAAGATCGCCACTGTGATAGGTGATTTCAAACCGACCAATCATATTGCGAGCTTCTTCAAGGTCAGTCCAATGTAGATGAACTCCATTTCCCTGTGCTCTCCTGTCGGCGTCTTGGAGGCAAGGCTTTCTACTTATACCAGTTACATTTGCTGTCCACCTGCTCACCTTGTAATTGCGAGCTCATACGTGCTTTGAAGTTTTCGAGAGTGGATTCCGACGCCAACCCTGGATTGTGATAAGGCGGTTTGATAGGCAAAAAATAATAGGTGTACTAAGGTCAACCCTGAATCAAGCGAATGTTTTGAAGTGAGCCAGTCATTTAATCAAGGAAAAGGGGAAAGAATGTGCTTAATTATTGCCATCTAAAAGCCCTAAAACCTTCCTTCATTAATGCACGGAGATTAGAGAGTCTTGTTGAAAAAATTTGACGAATCAGCACAATTAACGATTTCAACAACTTCATCCAAATGCTTTTGGGAGTAACTATTAGAAGATTGTAGCGTCGTGCAATAATTTGCCCTTCCTTTGTACCGCCTCTAAGAGATATGACCTCCGGATGCCGTTAGTGGCCCCCTCCGAACCCCTTTCCACGTCGACAATACATATTGGGGCCAAATTTCATGCCTTTGAGGAAAATCTGGAGCTGTTTATTGTTAACAGAGGAAAAAAGTAGACACATTTATAAGGAGGGGACCAACTGACACCTTTCCTTTTAATTATGTTAAGCACCGTCCTTGATACCTTACCCTCGAATCAAGTGACCGAGCATAGCGGGTCCACCTCAACGTGATTCAGCGTCTTCCAGCAGTCTACCAGAGGGGTAAGTTCTTCCAGAAAGCCTTCTTAAAATGATAACCAACAAAGTGGGCAAGAAGCCTCGACTGACTCACAACCGTGTCTAATCTGTTGCGCAAGACCGAAAGGTTTAATTTTACACAATGTTGACGGGAAAAAGTGGGAAGCGCATCAAAAAGTACTAAAGTGCCACTCATTCTGTCCTGTCAAAGGAAGCCCTTCTGTCCATCTCCTCATGTATCGTACCTCCTCCCACACCGGGCTAAACTTCACGCATCGCAAGTTAGGCAACAGAGAGGACGAGAGGAATGAAGGAGGAATTCGTCGTGCCCATTCAACGCCCTCTGTATTCCCCTGATGATGCCTCTCTGAGTGATACCGCTCATCTTTTGCCCTCCCAGTTGGGAATAGACTCAAGAGAGCAGAGTGGAGATACCTAGAGCCGGGAGGTTTTTCTGTTAGCCTCAAGCCATGAAACGTTAGATGGGAGCGGAAACCGCAGCCAACTTTTACTCAGCTAATAAAAAAACTAATGATATTACTGGCTGGTTGAGGAACATTTTACGATGTCAGCCTTCGACAGAGAATTTTGAAACTCACTTGATGATGATTGGCTGGCTTTGGATAGGCTCCACGCAGCACCTACAGCACTGTCCTTTTCTCTCTCAAAGGCCCATGAGAGTCATACTTTACGCTAATGGAACCTGTCCTTCGAGTAACAAAGAAAAAGTTACTTAATTCCACACTCGAACGCACATCATGCCCCCGGGGCTGCTTGTATCTCGGCACCGTGGTGCTAGTGTTCCAACCTCTTCGCAAGTCCCCCTTTGGATCTTGGAACTCTCTTTAGCTAGCCTGATCGAACAGCTCATTTTGCAGTATTGTAATTGTTTGTTAGTCTTGTAAGCGTTCTGAAATCCCCCTATTTATCTTGCCTACACCCTCTCTTTGAATGCATAGATGAGCTTGCTTGTCAAAGGCACCGTTGCGATGGAGCAACAACATACCCTTCAAAAAGTGTGTGTCCTTACAAGCCGCCTTGACACAGGAAGAAGTAAAAATAGAAGGAGAAGAAGGAGAAAATATTCCACTTTAGGCATATCAATTTCAACCGGAAAGCCGTTCACCGACTCCGCCCCCTCGGCCTGCCTGCCTGCCAGTGATCGCCGTGACTTTGGGTGCGGTTGGAGTGATGTCACTCCCCCTGCCACACTAACCGACTGAAGACAGCACGTTAAAACCGTAGGAGCTCACTCAAGGCGTAGTGTGTTTAAGACGCCCTCCGAGTCCAAGTGAACAGCTCATCTGGCTGCAAGCCTTAATGCTCACTCAGTGCCTTCCTGAAGGGAAAGGGCTCCTCATTGTCAATGATTTCCATCATCTGTCTTAGTGGTCTGACGGTCTGTTGACAAACAAGCTCACCAGGCCTCTAGTAGATATGGAAGCGAGCTTAAGTCTGGATGTTGAGAAACAAGGAACGGTGAAAATGTCGCCTCTCTTTTTGCCCCTCCAGTTTCAATAACACATGGAATTTTAAAACTGATTAAACTTTGCAGATTCCTCACGAGATTAATAAATTACTCTAAAAAACTAAAAAGAGCATCATTTTTAAATAAATGGATAAAAAATAAAGTACTTCTGTGTTTGCGATTCCATAAAATTGGCTGTGATACCCTCTATGTCAAGGTTGAAATTAAACAAGGGCTAGACTGACTAGGCTTCCACAAAATGAAAAATCAGTGTTTTTCCCAGTTGTTTGCATTAAAAAAAACACATAACTGATAAGTTCTTACCATTTCTGCGTAGCCTTGGTAAAAAAGTTGCTTCAATTTAGAAGAAAGGAAGAATTTGCGCGAGACGAATAAGTAACGTAATGTGCAGAAGCATACTGCAGGGTTTGCTTTAAGGCCACCTTAAACACGCATATGTTGATGGATGTAAATGCATCTATTTGCTTTGGTGACACTGGAAAATTTCGCTTCCCCTTTTGAGGAGATTGAGGTCTGGGCGCGAAAGACTATAAGTGGTCATCGGTCTCTCAGTACTTGTCATTTGGTGTTCTTCTGCTATGATGGGTTAATTAAAAAGATAAAGGCCTTTTGCCTTTAAAGTATTTCGTTTTTTTTGAATTAGAGGCTCACGAGGGCGGTCACTTGCAATGATTTCGCGGGTCCAATTGTCCTACTTATTGGGATATGAGTAACATGTGCCACCCCTAAGCCTACTAATGGATGCAGCAAGCCATTCCATACATTCACTTCATTTCCTGGGTCATATTTTTTAAAAATGAGGAATTTCATGTGGTGACAACAAATTCGAGTAAGCATAGGATGGCTTGAACTGTAGGATTTAATTTAATGCAAAGTGAATAGTTCTTATATCCACCTTGCAGCCTTCGGTTGATGACAGTAATAATATCATGGTTTAGGAAAGTATGCTGGTCAACCTACGTGCCGCTGTTACAAATTATTATGCCATTTTAAAGTCGGAAAACGAAACAGTCTAAAATATTCCTACCCATCTCTTTAACTTTTATTCCCAACTGGGATTGTCTGATGCCAAGGGAATGTGATCATTATCGCTGGGAGAAATGTTACCAGAGGAAGGATAAAAACGTGAATGAGGTACAACAAAACTTTTCCCCACCTTTTCTACCTTCCCTCCCCCTCTTATTTGAACGTATTGTAAGTGTTGGGAGAGAGTGTATGCTGGATGAAGCGGGGTCCTTCTTCGGTATGACGATCCAGTTTGAACGATTTCCGCGGAAACATTGAGTTGTTTGGCTTTTGTAAAGCCACATTTATATTTAACGTTCAGCTTACATGCGTATCAGTACAAAGCAAACATCATCATCCAGACATGAAGTTATGCGGACCCTAGATGTCGAGATAGGACTATTAGTGACCCGTGTTAACGCAAGGAATATCTCATGTTCCAAATCTATGGAGCACCCAACCAGTCAGTCAGGCTGTCCGTCATTCAACAAACAATTGTTTTGTCAGCACAAGTGAGGAAGTGAAGAGTGGATAAATCACACTTCAGAATTAACTCTTCGTCAATGACTTATCCGGTTTCCTATTTGATCACCACTGATCCTTCTTGATGAAGGCGTGATTCCAAAGATTACGTGACTAGAAGTCCCGACTCCAATACAGCTGCTATCACACTTTATCCAAGGCCTGAACAAATTTTATGAGAAGTTCCAAGTCCACTGCAAATAAGCTGACCTGTTAGGCTTTTGTGAGGGCTAAAAGCGTTGTCTTGATCCAGTCTATTTCCGTCATTAAAACCTACCAATTCAGAGTTGATAAAGGTGCAAATCGCCTAGTCATCGAGAGGCGTAACAGATAATGGCCTTTAGGACCTTCTACATCCAGATTTTTACACAATACCTCCTTTTGCAGAAAAGTGCAGCATAAATGAATGTTCTAGTAGACGTTTTTAATGTTTTCTTAAGGAAAGAGTTAATGTGGTGAATAGTTAGTCTATTCTCTAGTGGCTGGATTGGTTCCACGAAGCTCCTTAGGCTCTGGTTCCAAGGAGAAAGGATGCAAAAGTGAACGCCACTGCCATCTGCATGCCCAACCTCTCATTCGGTCAACTAAGTAAAGCGTCTGATTTGATCCTAGCATCCACCCATTCTACAGTCTCATTGAATGAATACAAGCTTCTGTAAAAGAGGACTCTAGATGACCGCGAAAGGGTGCACCGAGATCTCAAAAAAGTGAAACCAAGAAAAATGCTTTAAGGAACATGTGACGATACCATCAACGGTTATTCGACTGAGAAACTAACGTTTGCGTGGGTCGGACCCGCAGCTGTCTTCAAATTTTCCTCTCTCAAAGAAATCCGCCGCCTTTTATCATCTCGTAGAGGAAGGTGAGGCGGCTATCACCACCAAAATTAGATGGATATTAAAAGCCAGTTCACCATTTTCCATTAAGATTTTTCCAAGTCTACAGGATTAGTAAGGGAAGGGCGCTTACTACTACGCTGACTGCTTCAACACTTTCTTCCTTACAGCTATTTTCCTTTGTGAAAGAGCGGAAATTCTTTCTATGGAAAGTGATTCTCACGAGGCACTCTCCTAATCCTACAAGATCCAGCTGCTGTATAATGCACCAAACAGTGCTTAACTAGGTCTAACAGCACAAAAAGTGTCCAGAGTTCTCAACCATTGCCAATTTTTATTACTTATACCAAAAAAATCAAAACCATTCTACTTATAAGACTTTGGATGAAAAAGGAAGAAAAAAAGATCCCTGACTTTCAAAGTGCGTGGGGAAGATATGGTTTGCAGGGGGCAAATCAAACAAACTAAACCAAATAATCCCACCAACGCAAACCATTTTTTAAAAAAAAACATTTGAATTTCTATTGCAATATTTGTGCCTCGTTGATAAAAGGAATTTGAACTACATGATTCGGCACGTTAATTACACTCTGCCCTCCAATACGCCGTCTCCAGGTTGGTAATGGATCTCCCGCAGACAAGCTACCGCCATTTATGGCCATAAAAACATTGCAGTTGTTAGCATTTTAGTTCTAATTGAACTCCATCTTTCTACTTTGTTTGTAAATGGGGAACTTTAGAGATGTTTAGAATCCCTACATTAAGTGTAACAAAAAAGGGAACAAATTTTTAGCAGTGCACAGCGTTTAGCCTAAAAGGCTGCGTACAACAAATTGAAAGAGGCACTGCCATCTATGTCATCATAAATTGACTTGCTTGAAAATGACTATGCGATTCCTTAAGATAAGTTAGTTTACTCATACGGACATCACTAGCGCATAGCCAATGACTAAATTATCCCAACAACTCCTGCTCTTATCAATCCATCGTCCTTTGACTGCTACATTTGGAGCATCAGGGAGATGATCACTTAAAGGTATAGCCAAAAAACCGGGATTGCATTGAGGTTGGCTATAAAACGTGCGGGCAAGAAATGAACGTGGACCAGTCGAGGAAGACAATGCTTTTTTAGAGACCGTATTAAAGCAATAGTAAGGAGACGTTAATGACTTTGAATTCTATAAAACATGCCATTTTTTGTTTTTTGTACTATAATTAAAATATAAGAGTGGTATCTCACTAGGAAGAATTTTGGGGGGATGCTGCAGTCACCCGAAGGCTGAGCATGAGGTTGAAGAGGAAGGTGGCAGCTCCATCGAAGGTGTCATTGTGCATGAAGGTAGAGCGAACAAAACTCTCCATGACCTCAGATATCGATTCACGACTATTGCGTAGGCATTCCAGATAGGACCTGTGTGGCATGTCTGCCAAGCGGTTTCGGCATTTCAGCTCTATTAGTGTACCACCAACGTCGGCAAACTTGTAGTCAATAAAATCTGCGCAAATAATAGCATTATCGTTTAAAAGGTCAGAACATTACCAATTCTATTTGTGTCTTACAATCATCATTTAGACTAGACTCTTTTAAGGGGCAATGGTAAATATGGGTGTTAAATCAATAATTAACGAAAATTTACTTGCATTTTAGGTTCTTTGAAAGGTTCTGAACTTCCTTCTTGCAAAATCCAATGTAAGATCGATAGCCTGAATTCGCCTCTACTGCTGAGCGTTTCAATAATTCGTTCTCGACAGCTTGTGAACAGCAGTCATGACTGCTGTAGGGTCGACTGCAAATGCTTGAATCTTGGGTGGTTGGACCTAAAAGTAAAAAACAAAACTTGTTTTACAACATTTAGGCATAACAGCTACAACTTTCATAGCACATGCGCTTTCGCCTGTGCCAACCCCATTACATGTCAAGAGTGAAAGGCTTCAAAGTTATTGGTATCTGTTTCATTGGCCTATCAAAAGTTGTGATACAACTCAAAAAAACTAAGATACTACGACTATAGAAATAAAATATTGAAAACAGCAATGCTAGTGTACCTTCTGGAATGTTTTCAATTATCACTCCCATTGCGATTAGTTCCTTGTTGACTTCGTCACAACTCAGCCTACCGTGTTTTACAGATGTACAAAGATTCTGCGAGTGCAGGAAATATAGAATTGCCAAGGCCTTTATATAAATATTCATATGTGCATCTCAATTCCAAGTGCTGCAGTTACTCAAGAAAAATATGTCACAACCATTTCTCGTGAAAAATTCGGTATTTTGGACAGGGCGTCAAGGTCGAAGTCGAACTTTGGAAAACTAAAGGTAAATTGGGAGGATAAACTTTATTAAAAGAGATTAACAACCTTACGATTATCAAAACATCAAAAGCACACAAGGTTTTCGTCAAGTCTTGTGATTGTTAAATGAGGGAATAAAAATTATTGTTTCGTAACTCATTATAATTAGTAGAGTTGTGTTTTATTGTAGATAGTTTTATGCATTTCTTGTTATTCCAGAAATTTTGTTTTGATTAATTCGTCAGCACCTAACACTACGTGCTGTTGCAAATTAATTCAAACCTCTACAATTTTTGCTTATTCCTTCTATATGGGATGGCAAACACTCTAACCGTAAAAAGTAAGGTAAATCCATGGAGCTTAAAAAAAGCTTGTGTTACCTAATCTGTGGTGGAGTTAATGCGCGAGCCTCTATCGTTTGCTTTCCCTATGTGGACCCTTTGTGACCATTTACCAGGTTCTGTAATACTGGATCCGGAAAACCCTCAAACCAGAATAAGTATGAAACTCAATAGAGGATTCGTATTTGATGGACAATGTGCTTTATTCCAAAAAAGGTCTCATTTTTACTGACTACTTGTGCATCATTAGCCTAACATCAACGCTATCAAAGATTCCCATCTTCTTGAGCCGTAATATTGACCACGTTTAAAAAAACCTAATCCATTCTAGCAGTTTTCAGACATTCAATAAGTCAGCGTCTTATAAGACTGAGGACTCTCTCTTCTCTTGTCTCAGCAACCATACCCTTGGTACAAGCAAGAGGGCTAGAATTTGACGTTTTGACTTGAGTAAGTGTTATAAACGCAAGGTAGTGGTGAATATGTGAGCTTGAAGTTGACTGTTCTCTTTCCGAACATGCGTTATAGCATCTTGCCTTCTCTTAACCTACTAAGTGCCAAATTAGCATGATTTGGGACTCATCCATATCGCATTAAAGAGCTGGAGAACCACTAACTGTGTCTGAAACCCAGGCAACAAAGATAAAAGCTCAAAAACCAAAGATTGATAACCCTCTTAGTGGGGCAAATTTTGGGTCCTTACGGATCAGCAAACGTGTATAGCCGAAGTAGTGCCCAAGCTTATGTACGCTTTGGGTGTCTGCATGCACTTGCAACTGAGTTTATTATAAAATCAGTAGTAATTTACAATTTCATGTCTGTTATGCTACAGATTAATGTGGCACAGCCACTATTTCAACTATTTCAATGCCTCGTTCTGCAAAGGAGGCAGTTAAATAAATCTGGCAACAACATGGGATGAGTTGAAGAACTGTGTAGGCAATTGATACCTCATCCAATTTCTTAAAATTTTGCCAAAATCTGAGCTGTTGACGAGCAAAAGTGTAAGGAGAACAGAGTTGTAAGAAATTATGCCCGAAGAATAATACCAATGGGAGAGCAGTTCAAATTAGGTCTCCCATGGAAAGACTCGCTTCCAGGGGTGTTTTGAATTTAGCACACCTAATTTGGGACACCATCAAGCCTTGAAAAATAAAAACAAACCAAGACTGTGATATAAATAGAATCGGAAAGGTCCATTACCAGCCTTGGAGCGAAACTCACACTCGATTGTGTTAGCAAATGGTGATAAATTTCTGGCCTAGTAGCTAGTCTTTACAGCTCTGAACATGGTGTGCCTTGGGTGTAATGCTTTGTTTGCTCGGACTACCGGTTTCGGTCACTTGGGTGGCCACGTTGTACTAGCCGGTTGGCTGGCCTCCAGGCCATGCAAGCAGCTCCCAATCAGTCTGTTTTGATATACACATTCTGCCCTAGTACCACGCCTTCTTTACCTTAAATGAAATGTAGAGACGCTAAATGGAGAAGCAAGAGAGAAAATCAGAGGATGGTTGGAATTAGATATTCATTAAATCGAACATTCAGTGTCCGGGACTTGGACTATCGATCCTGTGATCATAGATCCTCACCCAAGTCTCTAGCTTGTCTAGGCGTTAACAAAAATATTCTTAGGGGTTTTCATTAAACACTAGGATTACATGAAACCCAAAATTATTTTAATAATTTTACAAAAAAGTGGAGTATACAGCAAAAGATGTGTTCTAAGGTTGAAGCTCTAAATTACTCCATTGTTTTAAGCATTTTTTGCTATGATTACCCCCGAATCTGCGTAATACTGAGAATCAAAATTCACCATCTTTACAACTACGAACCGTAATGAAGACACTAAGCAGACAATGCTAAACCCGTATACTCTTAACGGGATTCCAAAGGTTCTTACGTATGAACTGCAGAATTGGCTTTTTCGTTGCAAAGCAACATTAAAATATTTACTTTTTCATGTTTGTTTCATACTCTCTTTTAATTGGTTGTCAGCAGAGGAAATCGGGCTTTGTTATTGGACAGATGCCTTCAAACACGACACTATTTAACCTCGAAGCACAAAGCGTTCCAGCCATTTTTCATTCCACACCGACTTCGAGGGTAAGTCAATGATTCCATCTTCTATTCTTGTCTATATTATTAAGTCACAAAGTCAGGTTGGTATATGAGCTGTCTGTTTTTTGGTGAACGGTGTTCGAATACACTCTGAAATTCATTTTGGTTTGCTTTTTAAATTAACGAATCTGTATATGCTTGCATGTGCGCCCTAATTGATTCTTGATATCTTTTCTCCCCGCGCTTTAAGTCAATCGTCTATTTTCTTACATAATGGGCAGAACTTGCTGCTATGAAGCCAATTTCTTCATGCTTACTGACGGTTTGCCATTTATCACGATTATATATTAGTTGCACATTACGTGTGTGCATCAGGTTCATGCAGTATCTTTAGCTGGATTGTTTACAGCTTCTATTTGGGGTGAGAATGCCTGGTACATTCCTTTGGGCTCATTGCTATTTGTCAAATCAATTTATCTGTTAGAAAATCTAGGGATTGTTCACTGAATAGTATTTGGCTTCATTTGATCGAGGTGCTACTAGGGCAGCAGTGCATATCGGGTGAATTCCTTGCGGTCTCATTGCGGCTATTGAGGGCCGTTGACTAGATCTCTCACTCAATTGTAAAACGAAGTTTTTACACCGAGTTCATTTGGCTCCTATCCCATCAATAACCGGATCCTCAACCACTCAGTGCTTACTGGAATTCTCCATGCCTAATCCTCATTTAGGGGGCACGATATCATCATATACGCAGTTTGATGATGATTGCATTTTATCAATATTTCAATTAAGCCGTAATGCTGGGACGCTGTCATACATCAGGTGCGGTTCATATGGGCCTTTCCTAATAGCATTTGAAGGAGGTAAAGGACTCATCACGGTTGATGAAGGGGAATGGCAGAAGAGACGCATGCTATGCGGTCTATGTTGCGTTATCTGCTTTCATGGTAGTGGTGCAGATTTAATTTGGCTGACAATGCTTTGTTGGAGAATCGGTTTGAAGCAATGTTTCACAGACCAGGCTTTTGGTAACTCCTTTTGCCAAAACTGCCCAATGCATTTCTTTCGTCTGTCTTAGGAGGAAAAACATAACCCTTTCAATCAATGTGCATTTACTAGTTAAACGATTGATGGATTTAATTTTGCCGATGGGTCTCTCAGCACTAATTGGTATTTCTTATTTCAGTTTCCCCCCTAGATGCGAATATAACCTGTTCGACTTAAGTCTTTCTGTGGGTCGCGCAATTTGACCCGGTTTTTTAGTTCAATGGAATTCGTAATGGCTGGTTTTCTTTGTAAATTTCTTGCAACATCTTAGTGATGCACGACTGTTAGATATGAATAATCTATTTCAACCTGAAATAGCGTTGGCGCAACGTTTTAAAGTGGACGCACATCTTATGCCAACCACAATTCGTAAAAATAGCGGCCCTTGAGAAGATTTGAATCGCTTAGAGTTGGGTTTCCGGCTCTATTCGTGAAACTTATTTTGCCTTGAGGTAAGAGAAAAATTAATCACCCTCAAGGCGATCCCATTACTTACATGAAACCAGGTTGTCTCTATTATTATCTTGTGAGTCGTGAGATCTGCATTCAAAGCTGCATGTGCTTGACTTTCTTCGCTGTAGAAGGAAGAGGAATGACCTTCAAAGAGGTCTCACGAAAGCCCTCTAACCCGCGAACCTGCCTCGAGTTGGCTCTGGAGGCGGAACGGGTGTGTAAAACGACGCGCGACTATCAGACAGCCATTCGTCTCTTCCGTCAGGCCCTCGCCGTAGGCACTGACGATATTACCGTCCTCTCCGCCATCTACAGTCAACTGGGTAACGCCTACTTCTACGAACATGACTTCCTCCACGCTCTCGAGTTCCATCGTTGGGATCTCTCCCTTTCCCGGTTCGTGTACTCTTTCCTTTTTTAGTTGAGTTAGAGTAATAGGAACTAGGTTGACGAATCATTGAACGACTTCCTTCATGCCCATGAGCTTGCTTAATGTGGTCACTGTTTCGATACTTACTCATTCTCTTCCTTTCGTCCTTCGGCCTCGCCCCGCTGTTTAAATAGCTGAGATTATGTGGGAGTAGCATCGTCAAGGGGGAACGTATGGTTAGCATATAAGTTACACTGCTGAATACCGTAGATGGGGTCACTCTCCTTGTATTTGGCGTTTCTCACCTCATTCACTCCCCTCCCCTGTCTATGGTAATTTCGACGATAGAAGTGGGATCCAGAATAACGGAATCATTGAAACGCCTTATTCATGCCCCAGGAGACTGCTGCTAGGGTGCTGCCAGCTTCAACCCTCTTCTGTCTGTGTTGTAATTTGATGCATGAGTTAGGATGTTACCACTATGGCAGGCATGTTGTCGGTAGAATTGTTAATTGACTCGACATTTGAAGTGTTGGCGACTAGAATGAATTGGCTACAATCTATTAAGACAGCAGATAATTGGGAGAATATCCTGAGTTTAAGGTTTTCATTGCCTTCCAATCTTGCCTGATGGTTTCATCTCCTAGCCTCATCTTCTGCACCTCCATATTAATTAGCATGTATAGCCCCTTTTTTATAGGAATTTTGTAATATAACAGAGCAATATTGTTTTCAAACGCTTGGAAATTAAGTATTTATTATGGGAATTTGTGTTTTGAAGAACTCGTAGACCTCTGTAACTATATTGCAACTGCTAATTATCTTCATCACTTAATCTTCAAAAGTTGTTGATTTTGAAGTCGATTTAATGATACTGGCCGCGAATGTCAAAAGACAAAGCGGTAAGAATGCCTTTGACATAGTCTTGGAAACTACAAGTTGTCTGATTCAAAGCATGTTCTCCGAATGTGTCTTATGTAGTTCCGATTGTTCGATAGCCTGACAAATAGGTACAATTCGGAAGCGCGAGTGGGGTGGTGTCAGGTTCAAAAGTGCACCAACGTCAAAGGTATTTTTGCTGTTAAATAGTTGTATCTCAAAGGCTTATTTAAACATTAAAATCGGATCTGCCCTATGGGAAATGCAAGCCAAGGACGAGGCTGAGCACGTCTGCTGTGGGAGGGTATAAGATAGCCGGCATTAGCAGCGGTAAGGTTTTTAAGTAACGCCTCTACCTCCTCCGACATTTAGCGATTTAGTAAACTAAAGACGCTAAGTATACAGGAGCAAGGTTGATGAGGACTTCAGTCAAAAGAAACAGAAGTCTCTGCAAAATCCGTGGGTTTCTATCCAACAAAGGTGAACCGATGCAAATCTTCACAAGTAAACGCGAATATCACACTACAGTGCGAACACATAAGGGTGCTTTTGGAAAACTAGAGGAGGTATGCCAAAGGCAGTCCAGGGTTGACTTGCCGCCTGCCAATTTGCCTTAGGGATGCTTGACTCCCACTGTTGGTGGCCCATTTAGAAGAGCGCATTGCATTGACTGTTGCCATCACTTTCAGCATCATTGTTACTTACAACACAAGCGTTATGCTTTGATTATCACCTCGCGAACTCGCGTCTACCTGGTTTGATCATGAATCCATGACATCTCGCATCTCCACGTTATTTGCCACAATAGACACACTGGACGAGGTTTGGCTTAACGAATGCTCACGCAGATGGAAGGCTGCGTTCGTGGCGTGTTGGGAGGCGAAGGATCTTTCTGCCAGGCAGACATTTATTGGCGTGACTTTAATCTTCAACACTTATTCCCACACTCAAGAACACACACACACACACACACACACACACACACACACACACACACACACACCACGTGGGAGGTCTGAGCTAATAGGACCAAAGAGTTGGACACAGATGCGACTGCAGTTGACACAGTGGATCCAACTCACAGTGAGCATGAAACAACAGATGGACCACCATCAAAGTGACCAAGGCGACGAAAAATCCGCGGATGTGTTGCCCCACGCATTCAACAGTTTAACAAGGGTCATAGGTCAGAACGCCACAACACGCAATGGAGCCTGGTCTTGTGTCCTTTTACTGAGTGTTGGGGGGACATTGAATCTTGGACAGCTGCCGGTGCACACTCGGTACGGTCGATGGGGTCAAAGGGGGCAAAACATCACCATCCTCATCCCCCCATGCGACCTCACCAACCTGTCCCGCTGAGTCGTGAAAAGCCAAACCACTGACACACAGATCAGTCATGCAGTGCCAACAGTGAGCGGCAACGGCAGTCAAAAGTGCTGTTGGTAACTCAGATAGTTGACAGCCAGATGGCAAAGTTACTCCCCTCCAGGTGGTGTCACTATTGGAGCTACTACAAAACCAGTTGAAGAGGGTCACACACCGCAATTTCAAAGTGTTGGGAATGCATTTTACGAAGTGTTGTAGGGAGAGGGGTAGAAATGCAGTAATGCTGCGGGTATACAAGCGTTGCTGCCACGACCGCCTTCTTGACAGCCTTGAGTCAGTTACGCATGTGAGATGATCGCCACCTCCGTCTTTCAAGTCGTCAATCAAGACAGCTGCGGATGGGTCGAAGTTTAGTTGGTGCGAGATGCCAACCCGCTAGACTCCACTGCATACTGAAAGGTCTTGACTTTGCGACCTGTTGCGCTGCAAATTAACGCCAGTAAGGACCAATGCGAGGCGTGTTCGTGTAAGGTGGCAAAGTTTTTCTGTGATGTCCTGTGTCATTTTGACATGGCTTTGTGTCAAGCACAATGCGAAGAGCCATCCTCCTCGACGCTTTGACAACAGCCCAATTGGCGAAGTGGACGCATCGAGTCGACGACGCCGTGGCGTTGCGAGCCTTCACTTTCGTTACATGTCGAAACACAACACACTGTCCAGCAGCCTGGCAGATGATAGGTGCTTGCGTTGGAGCCATTACACACTCCCTGTTTAATGTGGTTCCCGAGACAACAGGCTTTCCGGAAATGCACTGTATTGTGGCATCAGTTGGAGAAGGATGACAGCGTTCGCATTTTCAAGGCATCAAATTCACTTACTTCAGTGCTTGGCTGATGAAAGTTTCCTCACTGTGCAGCACCAGCTCGAGCGCCACAGTCGAAACGACAGTGCCAATGCCCGTTACAACATCCACCAGGTGGGGACATAATTTGGCACAACAGCTGTGGTTACACAGTTCTAGCAGTAATGCCAGCCTCACCGCTGCAACAACTGCACTGGTTGATAAACAGTGCACCTGACCTTTTCATCCCACGTTTCCTGCAACTTGGCAGAGCAAGCAATCTTGACCTTTTAGGTGGGTCCGAACGGAACACCATCGCCCAGTCGATGAATGCCATCCACATGCCCCTGAACACACACACACACACACAGAGGGAGGAAGGGAGACTGGTAGGATGGGGAGGCTACACATCACATGTCATCGATTCACCCCAATTGGAGCCTTGGGGAAAGGGCCTCCTGGTTGATCCTAAAGACAACAGTGTTAGTGGCATTGCCTTCATGGCAAGAACCTCCATGCAGATTTCCTTTGCCTCCACTGAACGGAAAAGGAAGGAGGGTAGAGAGAGAGAGCGACTAACTTTCCGCCACAAGCCCACGTCGATTGACGTAACGTCTGATGGGATTGGAAGGCAGTGGTTCGTCAATGTGACTCCCATCCTATTGACACTGTCATCAACGGAGTGTGGGGGTTCAATGCCCGCAATTATCGTTAGCTGTGCTGTTCCTTGAAGAGTACATCAACTGTGTGCGAATTCTCTTAAAAACACGTTTCCACCTGACACAACAAACCAGTCACTATAGCAGCGGCAAAAGCAGTCGTGTACACCACCACTTGTCAAGGTTAATTCTCTCCGACTGCCCCATCCCTTGTGTCTCGATGATGATGATGGTGATGATGATGATGATGATGAAAAAAAGCATTTACTCGCAACACAGTCACGGAAGTGACGATCCCTCACTTCGACAAATTGACAGTTCGGGGTGGAGGAATGTTCTGCACAAAGAGCTGGAGGGAGGTGGAATTCACTTGAAGCCTGATGCCACCACAGCCTTGCATGAACAGCTGATTCGCTACATCAAGTGTAGCCACCAACACCAAGAATTCCTGCCATGCAAAGTCCTTCTTAGGGGATGGACTGATGACCAATTTCTGGCGTTGACTTGCAAATTATGCCACGCCATGTCCTCCTCTGAACGTGCGCCTTTAGGTCGGCCCACTCCAGACAGAGGCAAAGCAACACTGCATCTTTCTGGCCACTTCATGGTTCAGAAAGTGGTGAATGCACTGGTGGGTGGGCGAATGCCTCCTCCTCTCTCTGTGGCAGTTCTGCCACTAGTCTACGCACAGGGCGACACAATTCGGATTTGGCTGACTAGGGGCAATATGAAAAGGGATGAGGGTGTGAACGTCGTTCGTCACAGAGAAACTTACTGCGTAGCTAACGCAATACGAAGTAGGGTGACGAGGCAACCTCACAAATGAGATGGAACGCAATTGGCTCTCACCACCCCGTGTTTCATTCATTAGCAAGCATTGTTGGTGGAGGGGAGTGGGAGGTTATTTGTCTCTTCCCATACCTCCTCCCCTCCATGTCACTTCCACCGGACTAGCCTCTGTTGAGAACGACACCTTTGAGGACATTTCGACATGCCTCTCTGCTTCACAGCAAAAATTTGGATGAACGGCTGCGAAGGACATCACAACACTTTGTTCTCTCCAATAACGCGTCTGCTTTTCGTGGCCACTATTGCAGAAAGGTGATTGCAAATAGGAGGCCACTTTCCTTACTCATCTCCTCGGTGAGTGTAAGTAACTTGAAAGGCCAACGAGGCGGAAAGTGGAGTGGCTGCCCAAATTGAATTCCCAATCCAATTATTAGGAGCCTTTGCTCACACAACTCCAAGCCCCCTGAAGCGCAAGGGTGTCTCGACTGCATCCAAGTATGCAAGTAAGAAAGTGCGCCAGAGTTGTTGTCGCTCCCAACTGACCGAATGAGAGGACTCCACGCGATTCTGGCATTTTTCGGTCCCACCGCTTCTATTCGCCCATTCCACGGGCATGCGATCGTAGTCTTCTCTGGCTTCTTGCATCATCTCATCAAATAATCAGTGGGCAGTCTTCGGTTCCACCTTCTGTCCTCCTATCGGCGTGCACCTCGATTACAATTAATAAAACATAAGTTGGCTGGTAAATGTTCCGCGAGCTGACCACACGTGCTTCATCACACAGCATCACACCACACGTTGCAAAAGACGTTCTGGTACGTGCTAATTACGGTACCACAGCCACCCACCACTCTCCACCCACCAGCGACTTCCGCCTCCCCCATCCACTCCTTCCTCTGGCAAACCACCTCCACTGTTCCAATTGAGGGGACAAAGGACAATCAGCTTTCGTGGCCATTCAGTGCGGTGGCGAAGAGGAGGTGAACTTCTGGCATCAAATGAGGGGAACTAGAGAGGACCTGCAGAACAGCAATTCCTCCTGTGGTTGGTGTGCATGCACTGCAGCTTTATTGCGGCAATAAGCAGGCATTTTAGGAGGCCTGATTTCCACAACATCACAGTCATTCCTAGGGCTTTTATTGATGCAACCACCATTGGGAACCCTATAGCTCCGTAAACTCCTGCAGTGATAAAAGGATTTGCAAGACACCTTCAATCTCAACGTGCAAGAAACGGCCTCAGCAAATCAAAGCACGCAATGTTTAAATGACTTCTTCGACCAGTCAACTTGACAAATTGGCAAATCACCACTGCTCCTTCTCATCTCCACATTCACCTCGTGGAATGCTTTTCAGAGTTGGTCCCAGCCGAGGTCCACCAAAGCACACTTGAACATGGAACCAAAAAACAATCAGTTGTGGTGTGAAGAGCGATGGGGAAGTCAGCCACTTGCAATGTGATTCATGCGCATGGTTAGTGGAGAGCAATGTGTTGTTGTAGCTCTCCCAATATTTCCCCTTTTCCCCACATCACAGTCATCGCAATTTTTCGGTGTGAGTGAAGGCCTCCACGACGCCTCTTTCCCTGTAACTTACATGAGCCAGTTTCACGCGAGCCAAAACTAGCCTCACTTAAATGTGGAGCAATTTTCGCTGTCGGCGACTTCTCAGACCCCCTCGACAATTTGCCAAAGTTAGAAAGACTCCAGATTTAGTGACTGAGGGAGGGCAGTTCGATGATTGAAGGAGTGTCCAAGTCGGTGTACATCAACAAGCTTGCAATTTCTGCTCGAAGTGTGTGCGTGTTCAAGTGGAAGACTGTTTTGATGGAGAGGGAACACTACACCACACCACCAAAATCATCTCTTTCTGTGCCATTAAGTACATAGAAGACGGAAAGAGGTGCTCGTCTGCTTCTGCACTTTCAACCATAGAGTGTGGGATCCAAAAAGTGACGAACATTTAGTCGGCGTGTCCAATGATATCAACAGCAAGAGTAGTGATAGCTATAGAAACAATGGGAATACGATTATTGCAAACCGACTTATGCAAGGGTAGGAAACTAGGCATGCACGTCTGTTTCCTCACTCCATCAAATCTTATTACGGCAAAGAAAGAGACATTGGAGGAGGAAAACGAAGTCGTCAGAACATGATGCACGCACAAACCATGTGAAGCAGCCAAAGATTGGGCTGAGGTGGAGTGGGGTAGAATAGTAATAATAAAAAGAAGCAAATAAAGGCATGGAAGGAAGTGCGTTAATCAGGACGTTCGAGTTGCTCATGCGAACGGATGTCAAAGGACAGGGATGGGAGAAGAGGGAGGGGAAGGAGAACGGCGTTAATTAATTGCGATGGCCCTTTTCCTGCGACCACTAACGGACATTTTGTGCGCGGCGTGGTGTGGTGCGGCAAGATTGCTGTTTTTGACAGGAAATGAAGGACCCTATTATCTCTCCCTCACGGCGCTTCCTTTGATCTTGCTGGCACGAAGAAGTGGGCAAACAACTTTACTGATAAAGTGGGCGCTCTTTGATACGCACCTTGGCTGCAAGGCCAATTTTGTAACTACAAATTCCATTAGGTGTTGAGAAAAGTTGTGGATTCACCAGCCCTTAGGCTCCAAAGGTGGTATATGGCCACAAAAGTTGTTTGATTTACATTGACACGCCTGTCCGAATCGTGGCAGCGCTCTTGATGTGTGATGATCCTCCTCTTTGTTATTATCTGGCTACATTTAGTTCTACTTCGAAAGTACATTCCACCATTGGGTAGCAATTAAGGTCAAAACGTATACCTTTCCCAAGGGCATATTTTTAAACGATCCAAAGCGATGTTCGCCTCACCTTACTGGACGCGCAACACTTGACTCACTGCTAGTTGATTGGAAGGGCCATGTACTCTCGTCCCATCCCTGAACGCAATTTTTTAATGTCCTGTGGACCAATTTCATAAGGGAAACCCCTTCTAAATGCAGTCTATTCTCGACAGGCTGGATGCAGTTTGTGTGTGTAGTGCGCTGAGCCGATAATGAAAGACTTGATTAGGAAAGCAAGCAAGGCATCCGCTGAGACATCCAGCAGTGAGAATGAACTTTCATTGATGAACGGTTCTGTGAAGCACCTCTCGTACCAAGTAGACGACCGAGAGAGAAAAGGCGGAGGAGAGGTAGGCATATCTGGTTCGTGGAATGAAAGTGTCATGGCAAATGATGAGAAACACGAAAGCCCCCTCCCCCTTACGCAAAGGGGAATAAGGAAATCAGCCGTATTTGTACCACTTGTGCGCAACTTGTAAAAACCTGAAAAGTGCGCAATTTGATGTCGTTTTCTACTGTTCATTTCTTCCCCAATAATGCATGAAGCGGAGGAGGGGAGGAGGTGAAGTTCGTCGTGTCACTTGACTCCTTTCACTTGGCCACTTGAGCCATTTTGTTGCTCTGTTTCTCAGATAAAGGAAAAAAATCAAAGTCAATTGTCTCCACGGCAAATTCATTGCATTGGGGAGGGAGAAGGTTCCTTTACCCAAGGTCTGTGATTTGCGATAAGTTTAGAAGCGTTCTAATTACTCCTGGTACCGAGCCCTCGTCTATGAGCAGATTGACAGATGCAGAGGTGGCCTTACTGACCCCTCACCCACTAATCCTTCCGGTTCCAGCACCATCTGACACAGTCAACCAACTGCAACCGCTGGAACCGTTTTGAAGCAACTCCTTGTGGCTGATAAAGCCAGTCCGTCCGAAATAAACTACCCAACGAAATCCCAGTCAGGTCTGCCTTACAACCAGGCTGACTCGAATGCAACAATGCATAAATTTGCCAATTCTGCAAAACAACTGCAGTCGAGTCACTTCTTTGTGAATTGAATGCAATGCAGCGGGACAAAACTCGAGGGACAAGCAACTGCACGAATGAGGTGGCTGAAACCCCTCCCACTGAAAGAAACTGCCTTGATTAACACAAACACGCACTCAAGTGGCGACTGTGTAGGAAGTCCCCATCAGAGGGACTAGCTGGGATGGGCGAGAAACAATCTGAGCTGGAATAAATTTCATTACAATGTGTGAAGTGTGAAAAGGATGCACTTTAATCCAACCACGATCCACCTCGAAATGGCACTTGTAATCTGCTAGAAGTGCATCCAGAGGGTGAATGGGAGAGGAGGATTAAAACCAACTTACTGTATCGTTGTGGGTGCATTTCAGGCTCCTGTAGTTCCCCACCTCTTTCAAACACAATGCACTAGAGCCTTCTCTTACAATTTCATTGTTCACACCCACCACCTATTGTGCTAACACCACGAACGTGGAGGTTTCAGTGTGTAACAAAAGGTTTGTGAAGAAAAGATGTTGAAAGAGCCATCAAAAACCTTGTGGTGGGCAACGCCCATTTCGTTCACTGAATAAGCGGTATCAATTTTATTTTTTTCAATCCTCTGCCCACAGCACTTAACACTTTTGTCGCTACGCAGAATGTGCTCCTTCCAGTTGCTATTACTTTAATAGGTATCAGTAATTTGCCATTCCCTCAAGCCACTTGCGCGATGAAGCAGGCTAAGTATTTTGCAACCTCAAAACTAGAATAAGCTGTCAAATCTTTACCCTCAGTCACTGTCTTGATCAACAGTCATTAGGCGTTTGTTATGGCATTTCAGAATCCCACTTTTACTGCTCGTCTAACTACCTGGCTGACTGACTACATACTACGTCGCATGCAAAGGATATGGGGCGCTCCGATTTTACATCTGGGTCTGTGACACGCATTCTCCACCGGAGGATTTACCGACTAAGGCTGTAGCCTAGATGGAGGGCTCCTTTAACGCGGGGTATTCGCGATCCGTTCCAACGTCCAGTTAAACGGAATCAGTCAATTTATTATGATAATCAGTGATCCAGTTCTCCCAGAGCCAGATTTATCCACCGAAATAGTTGGGAATAATTCAGAGGGAAGAAATGAATTTTGGCGGAAACCCATTTCCAACGCACATACAATCTTCAGTTTCCCACTCATCAGCTCCAGCCAAAAGCCTGGGCAACATCTAGCCCCTGGGGGTCTTCCTATTTATCGACCGTAGTGTAGAAAGGAAGGCGATTCTATAATCCCTGCTAGAAGGAAGCAGCATGAAGGCGAAGCCTTTTTTGTCTGTAGAAAACAGTCCGCTCACGGAGAAGAGGAAGTAGGGAGGAAAGCGAATAAAGGCAACCTGGTGGTGCTAATTATATTGGTCATAACCATCTCTCCTTCTCTGATTATCCATGTTTGCTTTTCCTCTGAGTAATAATTCATGATGAGCAACTCCGTCTGCATACCAGTGCACTCGTTCGTGCAAAAGCAATTCTTCGTAGCCAGGTGCGGACGAGGGGGGTTTCGCATAACAGGATCCTATCACTCGGTAATCCGTCGCTAGATTCGAGTGGCTTAAGTCATTCATTATCTGTACATTCTGGTATCATGCCCCCCCCCCCAAACTGCGAGGAGCTTCTGACGTATTTTTTAGCAACCAGGCCTTATTCACCGTCCTTAGCTTCAACCGACATTTTATGGTATGAGGATGTTTATAGACAGCGCAGTCGGCTCGCATGAACGAGCCCTCAACATAAAGCGAAAGGTCACATTTCAGATTGTGAGCCATCCATGAAGCGTGTTTTTGTTGGTTGAATTCCTTCGAATTTTCGTATTTTTTTAAAATGGCCCTTCAAAACTGTATCCTCTGTGGCCCCGATTTGGTGCCACGAAAAGGCCGTTTTACAGCTTTCAGGAAAGGATTTCCACGGGTTATTAGGTAGTATGGTGGGCGGAATCTTGCAGTACGTTTTATGTAGCATCCTTTGTGGATTTCCCGATATTTTATACCTGTACCGGAATGGAATAGATGCCTGTGGTGTTTATTTTAGTGCAAGAATGCCCCTTTTAGTGCGCCCAGTGGTAGTTTTGAAGCAAGTTCCTGATTCAGGTGAGCATTACACGATGAACTATCAGAAGTGGAGTGAGCCGAAAAATGTTTTCATTTTTTGCTTCCGTTTCCTCCCCTACAGACAGACGGGTGACCTGCACGGGGAGGCGAAGGCGTGCGCCAACCTGAGTACCTGTTTCAAGATGATTGAGAAGTTCTCGGAGGCGGTCCTCTGTGCCAAGCGTCAACTGGAGATTTGTCGCAGATTCAATGATGAGGTAGGCGCCTCCATAATGATGGCATTTTTGACGAATGGGTGGGAGTCGTTCACTCTTTCGTGGCACGAAGCTAAGAGTAGCTCTCTTTGCTTATTTCGGTCGAAAAAAAGAAGTGATACATTATGACATGCTGGTGCGATACAACTAGCTGGAATGCATGATTAGTGGAAGTGTTTTATGCATTCAGGAGTCCTGACAACCACTGAATAGGTAATGAATAACCACATAGGATAACGCGGATTCAGGGAGGATGATTTGATGGAGTAAGAACTTTTACTTCATTGTCACCAACTTATTACGCCTTTTTTATGATTCACAAAAACATACAAGTAGTAATTAATCTTAGGTTTAACTAGGGGATCGGATGCTTGCCCTGATTGGCGTATCTCGTACAGGAAGTTTTGACTTGCTCTTCTAGGCAAATTATGGTATTCAAGTGACCTTTCCACCCCCATCACCGGCACAGATTAACAGGGTGGGAGGAGGGAACGATGGAAAGGAGAAAAGTGGCTTTTGAAAACAAGCCATTGCCATAATTCTTCTTTCTGAGGCATTGGTGTCTGGCCGTTATTTCATGATAGAAGTAGGCGACCTCAGTGGAAGCAGCGATAAAGTGCACGCATGAACGGGATGAGGGCAGGGTCACGTCGTCTTCCGCTGGAACAGGTGGCACAATAAACGTCCTTAATATCCACTTTTGGGATCACTGTTTTTACCTTCCATCCCACGGTAAAAATTGAACAAACAAAAGTAGTTAGAAAGGGGGCGGGAGCGAAGAGATGGACCGTAAAGCTCTGCTTTTTGGCCTAGTGGGTAATGATTTGACAAATGAGCATATGGCTATTGAAAGGGTGGCCGTATGTAGCTATTTATACATTAAAATTAGCTGAATAGGATTAAGACCGTTGGTGTTGAATTTAGCTAGCATGATGTATCGGTCTTGCCCCACCTGTCCTTGAACCTCTTCCACAACTCACTGACTTGCTCACTGCTCTGTCGTCCAGCTATAAGAATGTGATCGCATCTCACACCACTTGCCCCTAGAGCTGGGTGTTGGTTCCTTTATCCCTCCTTTAGGACTGCCGATTTCATCGGCCAGGTGGGCTGGTGGCGAAAGTGCCTTACTGTAATTTTTTTGCATGAAGTGAATGGTATTTGTATCGGCAGTCAGTTGGATGTCAAGGGCGGGGAAGATTGACCACGATGGTACAATCTTGCGCGTGCGTTTCGCGGTAAATGGAGTCACAGCTCTGGAAAAAAGTGCTACAAGAGCTACTCTCCTCTCCTCCACGTTTGTGATGGTTGTTTCCATATTTTTTCCCCCTGAATTACAATATTTATATCGTAAGAGATATGCAAAATCATTTTTCAGATGGCCAATTAAAAGGATTAGTCTTTGGGAAAAGCTCTGCTTTGGATAATGAGAGAGGGAGGGGTGTTTGACGCTATCTTAATTGAGTGGCTTTTAGTGGGTCTATCCAATCCCCAGATTATCTACTTAGCATAAGCTTAATCCCTCATTTCATGCCATCTCATAAACTACGAGAATCTAACGTCGCCCTTTTATTGGTCGGTTGAGACCTGCCACTTGGAGAACGGTTAAGTGGGGGTAGATGGAGGTCTTAGGACTGCGCTTTAAATGTTTGGAGGTCAAAATTAGGTCATTCGATTGGTAGGCTTCATACTTAAGCAAGAAAACTGCCCTGGACTGCCCCTGCTACGATTCACGAGTGGTTGACCCCTCCCGCAAGCTGGTTTGGCTTAATTTTGAGCTGTCAAACATGGACACATGACTCGCTTTGGTGTCATTTCAAATCCACCCACGTGATCGGCTACGATAGTCTTAATGGTAAATTTCAGTAGTGCCTTCTTCGCTAGTTAAGCGCATTGTTCCTCCTTGCCGCAACTAGTTTGGATCTGATGTAGCTGGCTCTTGAGACACATCCACCTCATCCAACACAACTAATTTCAACGACATCGTTCCTCTCTTTGTAATGGTAATTTAAATCCTGCCAGGTTTGTATCTCCTCAGCTGTCACCCTGGCTACTCTCTAGGCGACCATTAGCTACCCCCACTGTCAAAATGCCTACTTTGTCGGTGTTTCCAATCGTCCACAGCAATTAAAACAACTTGTGGTGGCAAAATAGCATAATGATGTCGTTTCCAAGGTCGTGGCATTTATAGTAACTCCCTTCAACTCAGTCTATCCGATTATCGCGGTATCGGCTTGGCTCTTTTATGTCGCCAGCCTATTTACAGTCAAATTACATTCTCAAAGCATCACGTCGGTCATTGCTTCCTTTGTGATTGGCTTTTCGGAACTGTGTTTTCTCTGATGTTTTGCTCTACCCCATGGCAGAAGCCATATTTTAACATTGTTTTGTACGATAGATGGTAATAACAAGACGGAATTTTGTTTTGGGGCAACTATCCACTCGGTACCTTACCTTTGTTTTTTTTACCAGGCGGCAATAGCACGGGCTCTCCACAACCTGGGCAATGCCTACCACGCAAAAGGCCGTCAGTTCCTCCAATTCTCCGGCACCGATCAGCTCGGCGAATTCACCAGTGAGGCTAAACAGGATCAGGAGAGGGCTCTTGCCTGCTTTCAGTGAGTCACTGTCTGTTCTCGCAATCTCGCTCTACTGCCTTCTCTCCACTCATCCACCTGTCGTGCCCCTTTCTGTCGAATCACTATCACCGTTTTCTTTCCATTCGACTAGCGTGCATCTTATTTCTAGCGCGTAGCTTATATCTTTAATCTACCTGGTTGCCTGCTTACTCTTTGGAAGAGCATCGGTCCCCCAATGGATTACTTTATTGATCAGCGCCCGTTCAACTCTCTGCCACCTTTTAGTAGTGGATGGTCCATTTCCATTGTTATCAGCGTCCGTTTTAATTCCGCCTGTTTCCATTTGGTTTTTTTGTCTACCCAGCTTTTTATGCATTGAATCGCTCGCTGCTGGTATCGTAACCGATTTTACACCGAATTTTCGTTCCTCGGAATTCGCTAGGTCAAACGTCCATTTCCCACTGTCTGGCAAATTTTTTAAATACGCTATGTGTCTACATAACTCGCATCAATTTTTGTGCCCCTCCCCTTCCAATACTTGTTCTTCTTCTTTTGGTGCCTTTATTGATGCTCGCCGCTTTTTTCGAGGGAGGAAGGATGGCTATGGTCAGCATAACTAACATCGTCTGCTTTTTTTCATTCTCCTCCCTACTTCCTCCTGTGAGCTGATTGGTTTCTACAGACAAAAAAGGCTTCTCCTTCGTGGTGCTCCCTTCGGGCGCGGACGATAGAATCGCCTTCCTTTCTACACTACGGTCGATAAACAGGAAGACCCTCAAATGCTAGATGCTGTCCAGACTTTTGTCTGGAGCTGATGAATGGAAAACTAAAGATTGCATGTGCTTTGAAAATGTGCTCCCGTCAAAATCCACTTTCTGGTGTACCAAAAGTTGCCCAACAGTGCCCACAGATGCCACATGTCAGATGTTTTCTGACCATTTCGGCGGGCAGATCTAACCCTAAGAGACCTCGACCAGGGATTAACTTTTGACCATCTCGGTCCAGCTATCCCTCCGAACAGATTGTAAATATCCTGGCATGGAAACAATCCTGTATCCAGTTTACAGCCTTGGTTGCAGCCAACCGGCCTATGATGTACAGTCGTAAGGTAGTAGGGCATGCACGTCACGGGCAGTTGTAAATTTCGGGGCTTTGCAAACCCTGCGATGTGAAGTGTACAGTCCGTCGGGCGGCTAGTTAAAATGAGATGGAACTGGAGATGAGTTGTGGCGTGGAATCCGTTACTGGCTTGTATTCTACTGATAAAAGATTGAGGAGTGCAGTGGAGATTAGTTTAACGAATAAAATATTCTCCACCTGGGTAGGACTCCTCAGCTCTTTTGGTGTTGTTCTTAGCACAATAAGCTACTCCGGTACATTGTTGATCCAAGCTGCAACAGTTTATTCTAGCATCAAGTGCGCAAAATCCTTAGCCTGCTTCATCGCAAAACTAGCTTGGGAGAAGGGCGAATTATTGTTACCTGGTGAAATTTTGGCAACTGGGAGAAGCACTTTATATGTGACGGTGGTCAGTAAATAAAAAGAATGGCGCCGTTTTCAGCAATTGAATTAGGTGCTTCCCACCACAGGGTTTTCGCTGGCTCTTTCAACATCTTTACTTCACAAACCTTTTGTTACACACTGAAACCTCCACGTTCGTGGTGTTAGCACAATAGGTGGTGGATGTGAACAATGAAATTGTAAGAGAAGGCTCTAGTGCATTGTGTTTGAAAGAGGTGGGGAACTACAGGAGCCTGAAATGCACCCACAACGATACAGTAAGTTGGTTTTAATCCTCCTCTCCCACTCTCCCTCTGGATGCACTTCTAGCAGATTACAAGTGCCATTTCGAGGTGGATCGTGGTTGGATTAAAGTGCATCCTTTTCACACTTCACACATTGTAATGAAATTTATTCCAGCTCAGATTGTTTCTCGCCCATCCCAGCTAGTCCCTCTGATGGGGACTTCCTACACAGTCGCCACTTGAGTGCGTGTTTGTGTTAATCAAGGCAGTTTCTTTCAGTGGGAGGGGTTTCAGCCACCTCATTCGTGCAGTTGCTTGTCCCTCGAGTTTTGTCCCGCTGCATTGCATTCAATTCACCAAGAAGTGACTCGACTGCAGTTGTTTTGCAGAATTGGCAAATTTATGCATTGTTGCATTCGAGTCAGCCTGGTTGTAAGGCAGACCTGACTGGGATTTCGTTGGGTAGTTTATTTCGGACGGACTGGCTTTATCAGCCACAAGGAGTTGCTTCAAAACGGTTCCAGCGGTTGCAGTTGGTTGACTGTGTCAGATGGTGCTGGAACCGGAAGGATTAGTGGGTGAGGGGTCAGTAAGGCCACCTCTGCATCTGTCAATCTGCTCNTCAGTGGTCAGCAAGGCCACCTCTGCATCTGTTAATCTGCTCATAGACGAGGGCTTGGCAGCAGAGGCAGCTAGATCATCCTTTGAAACTGATCGTGCATGTGAAACGGTATAATATTTGTGCTTTTTGCACATAAACACCCATCTATCTGCTCTGTTCGTGACACTCAGATCATGACTAAAGCCTGTTTTGCTCTCTGCAATGCAATTTGCTATGGCAACAAACGGCATTATTTTTGCTTTGAAACGGTGGGAAAAAAACACTTAGTCGGTCTGGTGGAAGTAGTCATTTTGCACGACTCCATTATGCTTATGCTTGGAAGAGAGCTACGCGTAAAATGACCTTTACAAGGTGCTTCATGTGTGTCACTCTAAGAGAGACTGTAACAGCGTCAAACCGTGCACTTTACAGCTTGCGAATAGCTTTTTTGTCATTTTCAACTGGTTTAGAGGCTTCCACGTTCTCCATTTTCGTCCTCCTCACCACTTTAACATAATGGGGGCTTTAAAGAGTCATTAAACCCTTTTAATGAAACTTCATATCTGTGTGGCACCTCGGTCTGTTATAAGCAAGCTGATCCAGGGAATATTTTACCAGTGTCTCCTGAGCAGATCATATCCCCCTTTTAATCGGTTTACAATGAATGAAGCGTTTCGCATTCACTGAGGCGAGGGAAATGCCTGTCTTGGGGAAGGTAATCGTTCTCCCCGTATTCGCGACCAACCAGTGGAATGTACTCTCCAATAGGAGCGGTATCAATTCACTACGGGGAATCAGCTTCTAGCAATGAAGGGTGCCACTAAGTGTCGATGGAGTTTTTCACGATTTGGACAGACGTGCCACTTTGACCGGATAAATGATTTATGTGTGAACTTATTTTGACCTCAGAAACCTTAAGAAGCGTTAATATTCTGGTGATCCCATATCTCTTCTCCACATCTGATAAAATTCGCAGTTGCTAAATTGGCCTGGTTGTCGAGGTGGATGTCAATGAATGCACTACCTCAACCATTGGATCTGTTAATATTCCTGCTCGTGCAAACAAGATCAAAAGGAGCGTTGTGAGGGAGAGATAATTAGGTAATTCATTTTCTCTTTGAAAAGCGACAATCCCGCCACACCATGCCATGCTATTATCATGCACGCAATGTTAAATCGCAGTTACAGGGAAAAGCAACAGCGATTAGTTGGCGGCGTTCCAAACGCATCCTTCTTCGCCTTTTATTCCTATCCTTTCCTTTTACCGCCCAGCCGAATGAGTAGCTCGATTGTACTGGTTGATGCACCTCCTAACCTCCTTACTCCCTTCTTTTGGTCTTGCTTGTCTGTTTACTTGCTTTTATTTCCACTGTTCTACCCCAGTCTTGGGCTGCTTCACATAGTTCGTGCGCGTATCACGTCTTGATGGCTTCTTTTTTTTCTTTTGGTCCCTTTCTTTGCATAAGTCGGTCATATGAAAGGAGATGGTGCGGACGCCTCTCAAGCCTATTGTTTCTGCAGCTATCACTACTCTTGCTGTTGATATCATTGGACACGCCGACTAAATGTTCGTCACTTTTTGGATCCCACACTCTATGGTTGAAAGTGCAGAAGCAGACGAGCACCTCTTTCCGTCTTCTATGTACTTAATGGCACAGAAAGAGATGATTTTGGTGGTGTGGTGTAGTGTTCCCTCTCCATCAAAACAGTCTTCCACTTGAACACGCACACACTTCGAGCAGAAATTGCAAGCTTGTTGATGTACACCGACTTGGACACTCCTTCAATCATCGAACTGCCCTCCCTCAGTCACTAAATCTGGAGTCTTTCTAACTTGGGCAAATTGTCGAGGGAGTCTGAAAAGTCGACGATAGCGAAAATTGCTCCACATTTAAGTGAGGCTAGTTTTGACTCGCGTGAAACTGGCTCACGTAAGTTACAGGGAAAGAGGCGTCGTGGAGGCCTTCACTCACACCGAAAAATTGCGATGACTGTGATGTGGGGAAAAGGGGAAATATTGGGAGAGCTACAACAACACATTGCTCTCCACTAACCATGCGCATGAATCACATTGCAAGTGGCTGACTTCCCCATCGCTCTTCACACCACAACTGATTGTTTTTTGGTTCCATGTTCAAGTGTGCTTTGGTGGACCTCGGCTGGGACCAACTCTGAAAAGCATTCCACGAGGTGAATGTGGAGATGAGAAGGAGCAGTGGTGATTTGCCAATTTGTCAAGTTGACTGGTCGAAGAAGTCATTTAAACATTGCGTGCTTTGATTTGCTGAGGCCGTTTCTTGCACGTTGAGATTGAAGGTGTCTTGCAAATTCTTTTATCACTGCAGGAGTTTACGGAGCTATAGGGTTCCCAATGGTGGTTGCATCAATAAAAGCCCTAGGAATGACTGTGATGTTGTGGAAATCAGGCCTCCTAAAATGCCTGCTTATTGCCGCAATAAAGCTGCAGTGCATGCACACCAACCACAGGAGGAATTGCTGTTCTGCAGGTCCTCTTTAGTTCCCCTCATTTGATGCCAGAAGTTCACCTCCTCTTCGCCACCGCACTGAATGGCCACGAAAGCTGATTGTCCTTTGTCCCCTCAATTGGAACAGTGGAGGTGGTTTGCCAGAGGAAGGAGTGGATGGGGGAGGCGGAAGTCGCTGGTGGGTGGAGAGTGGTGGGTGGCTGTGGTACCGTAATTAGCACGTACCAGAACGTCTTTTGCAACGTGTGGTGTGATGCTGTGTGATGAAGCACGTGTGGTCAGCTCGCGGAACAATTACCAGCCAACTTATGTTTTATTAATTGTAATCGAGGTGCACGCCGATAGGAGGACAGAAGCTGGAACCGAAGACTGCCCACTGATTATTTGATGAGATGATGCAAGAAGCCAGAGAAGACTACGATCGCATGCCCGTGGAATGGGCGAATAGAAGCGGTGGGACCGAAAAATGCCAGAATCGCGTGGAGTCCTCTCATTCGGTCAGTTGAGAGCGACAACAACTCTGGCGCACTTTCTTACTTGCATACTTGGATGCAGTCGAGACACCCTTGCGCTTCAGGGGGCTTGGAGTTGTGAGCAAAGGCTCCCAATAATTGGATTGGGAATTCAATTTGGGCAGCCACTCCACTTTCCGCCTCGTTGGCCTTTCAAGTTACTTACACTCACCGAGGAGATGAGTAAGGAAAGTGGCCTCCTATTTGCAATCACCTTTCTGCAATAGTGGCCACGAAAAGCAGACGCGTTATTGGAGAGAACACAGTGTTGTGATGTCCTTCGCAGCCGTTTATCCAAATGTTTGTTGTGAAGCAGAGAGGCATGTCGAAATGTCCTCAAAGGTGTCGTTCTCAACAGAGGCTAGTCCGGTGGAAGTGACATGGAGGGGAGGAGGTATGGGAAGAGACAAATAACCTCCCACTCCCCTCCACCAACAATGCTTGCTAATGAATGAAACACGGGGTGGTGAGAGCCAATTGCGTTCCATCTCATTTGTGAGGTTGCCTCGTCACCCTACTTCGTATTGCGTTAGCTACGCAGTAAGTTTCTCTGTGACGAACGACGTTCACACCCTCATCCCTTTTCATATTGCCCCTAGTCAGCCAAATCCGAATTGTGTCGCCCTGTGCGTAGACTAGTGGCAGAACTGCCACAGAGAGAGGAGGAGGCATTCGCCCACCCACCAATGCATTCACCACTTTCTGACCCATGAAGTGGCCAGAAAGGTGCAGTGTTGCTTTGCCTCTGTCTGGAGTGGGCCGACCTAAAGGCGCACGTTCAGAGGAGGACATGGCGTGGCATAATTTGCAAGTCAACGCCAGAAATTGGTCATCAGTNCACGAAAAGCAGACGCGTTATTGAAGGGAACACAGTGTTGTGATGTCCTTCGCAGCCGTTTATCCAAATGTTTGTTGTGAAGCAGAGAGGCATGTCGAAATGTCCTCAAAGGTGTCGTTCTCAACAGAGGCTAGTCCGGTGGAAGTGACATGGAGGGGAGGAGGTATGGGAAGAGACAAATAACCTCCCACTCCCCTCCACCAACAATGCTTGCTAATGAATGAAACACGGGGTGGTGAGAGCCAATTGCGTTCCATCTCATTTGTGAGGTTGCCTCGTCACCCTACTTCGTATTGCGTTAGCTACGCAGTAAGTTTCTCTGTGACGAACGACGTTCACACCCTCATCCCTTTTCATATTGCCCCTAGTCAGCCAAATCCGAATTGTGTCGCCCTGTGCGTAGACTAGTGGCAGAACTGCCACAGAGAGAGGAGGAGGCATTCGCCCACCCACCAATGCATTCACCACTTTCTGACCCATGAAGTGGCCAGAAAGGTGCAGTGTTGCTTTGCCTCTGTCTGGAGTGGGCCGACCTAAAGGCGCACGTTCAGAGGAGGACATGGCGTGGCATAATTTGCAAGTCAACGCCAGAAATTGGTCATCAGTCCATCCCTTAAGTAGGACTTTGCATGGCAGGAATTCTTGGTGTTGGTGGCTACACTTGATGTAGCGAATCAGCTGTTCATGCAAGGCTGTGGTGGCATCAGGCTTCAAGTGAATTCCACCTCCCTCCAGCTCTTTGTGCAGAACATTCCTCCACCCCGAACTGTCAATTTGTCGAGGTAAGGGATCGCCACTTCTGTGTCTGTGTTGCGAGTAAATGGTCTTTTTTCATCATCATCATCATCATCGAGACACGAGGGATGGGGCAGTCGGAGAGAATTAACCTTGACAAGTGGTGGTGTACACGACTGCTTTTGCCGCTGCTATAGTGACTGGTTTGTTGTGTCAGGTGGAAACGTGTTTTTAAGAGAATTCGCACACAGTTGATGTACTCTTCAAGGAACAGCACAGCTAACGATAATTGCGGGCATTGAACCCCCACACTCCGTTGATGACAGTGTCAATAGGATGGGAGTCACATTGACGAACCACTGCCTTCCAATCCCATCAGACGTTACGTCAATCGACGTGGGCTTGTGGCGGAAAGTTAGTCGCTCTCTCTCTCTACCCTCCTTCCTTTTCCGTTCAGTGGAGGCAAAGGAAATCTGCATGGAGGTTCTTGCCATGAAGGCAATGCCACTAACACTGTTGTCTTTAGGATCAACCAGGAGGCCCTTTCCCCAAGGCTCCAATTGGGGTGAATCGATGACATGTGATGTGTAGCCTCCCCATCCTACCAGTCTCCCTTCCTCCCTCTGTGTGTGTGTGTGTGTGTTCAGGGGCATGTGGATGGCATTCATCGACTGGGCGATGGTGTTCCGTTCGGACCCACCCAAAAGGTCAAGATTGCTTGCTCTGCCAAGTTGCAGGAAACGTGGGATGAAAAGGTCAGGTGCACTGTTTATCAACCAGTGCAGTTGTTGCAGCGGTGAGGCTGGCATTACTGCTAGAACTGTGTAACCACAGCTGTTGTGCCAAATTATGTCCCCATCTGGTGGATGTTGTAACGGGCATTGGCACTGTCGTTTCGACTGTGGCGCTCGAGCTGGTGCTGCACAGTGAGGAAACTTTCCTCAGCCAAGCACTGAAGTAAGTGAATTTGATGCCTTGAAAATGCGAACGCTGTCATCCTTCTCCAACTGATGCCACAATACAGTGCATTTCCGGAAAGCCTGTTGTCTCGGGAACCACATTAAACAGGGAGTGTGTAATGGCTCCAACGCAAGCACCTATCATCTGCCAGGCTGCTGGACAGTGTGTTGTGTTTCGACATGTAACGAAAGTGAAGGCTCGCAACGCCACGGCGTCGTCGACTCGATGCGTCCACTTCGCCAATTGGGCTGTTGTCAAAGCGTCGAGGAGGATGGCTCTTCGCATTGTGCTTGACACAAAGCCATGTCAAAATGACACAGGACATCACAGAAAGACTTTGCCACCTTACACGAACACGCCTCGCATTGGTCCTTACTGGCGTTAATTTGCAGCGCAACAGGTCGCAAAGTCAAGACCTTTCAGTATGCAGTGGAGTCTAGCGGGTTGGCATCTCGCACTCACTAAACTTCGACCCATCTGCAGCTGTCTTGATTGACGACTTGAAAGACGGAGGTGGCGATCATCTCACATGCGTAACTGACTCAAGGCTGTCAAGAAGGCGGTCGTGGCAGCAACGCTTGTATACCCGCAGCATTACTGCATTTCTACCCCTCTCCCTACAACACTTCGAAAAATGCATTCCCAACACTTTGAAATTGCGGTGTGTGACCCTCTTCAACTGGTTTTGTAGTAGCTCCAATAGTGACGCCACCTGGAGGGGAGTAACTTTGCCATCTGGCTGTCAACTATCTGAGTTACCAACAGGACTTTTGACTGCGGTTGCCGCTCACTGTTGGCACTGCATGACTGATCTGTGTGTCAGTGGTTTGACTTTTCACGATTCAGCGGGACAGGTTGGTGAGGTCTCATGGGAGGATGGGGATGGTGATGTTTTGCCCCTTTGACCTCATCCATTGTGCTGAGTGTGCACCCGCAGCTGTCCAAGATTCAATGTCCCCCCAACACTCAGTAAAAGGACACAAGACCAGGCTCCATTGTGTGTTGTGGCGTTCTGACCTATGACCCTTGTTAAACTGTTGAATGCGTGGGGCAACACATCCGCGGGATTTTTCGTTGCCTTGGTCACTTTGATGGTGGTCCATCTGTTGTTTCATGCTCACTGTGAGTTGGATCCACTGTGTCAACTGCAGTCGCATCTGTGTCCAGCTCTTTGGTCCTATTAGCTCAGACCTCCCACGTGGTGGTGTGTGTGTGTGTGTGTGCGTGTTCTTGAGTGTGGGAATAATGGTTGAAGACTAAAGTCACGCCAATAAATGTCTGCCTGGCAGAAAGATCCTTCGCCTCCCAACATGCCACGAACGCAGCCTTCCATTTGCGTGAACATTCGTTAAGCCAAACCTCGTCCAGTGTGTCTATTGTGGCAAATAACGTGGAGATGCGAGATGTCATGGATTCATGATCACACCAGGTAGACGCGAGTTCGCGAGATGATAATCAGTGCATAACGCTTGTGTTGTAAGTGACAATGATGCTGAAAGTGATGGCAACAGTCAATGCAATGCGCTCTTCGTAATTGGTTATCTCTAGAGGGCAAGGAGCAAGTTGATATTAGAATACCTTTTTCACCTCTCCTGCGGTCCCTTAAAAGCCTCCCAATGTTTTTAGACTGCAGTGTGGCATCTGCGTTTGCCTGTGGGTGTTTGCTCTGGCTCATTTTCGTTGAAGAGGGTTTTGAGACCTTTTGCTAGATCCTTTCTGTTCCTTTTCCCATTCCTGTTAATTGAAGATCTTATCAACTTTGCTTCTGTCTACTTAGCGGCTTTAACTTACCAAATAGCTGAAGGGACGTTGTTTTGAAATTTTACTGCTGTTAATGTTAGTTACTCCATCCCCTTCACAGCAGATGTGCGCGCCCTCGCCTTCGGCTCACATTTCCCATGAGGCTGCCTCTCCTTTATAAATCGCTTGCAGCAATGTATCTTATCTCAAATTACCAAGTGGATATTTTAGCGCTTGAACTCTTTATTGCATTAATATGTTCCCCGCTTATCTTAATCCATGGGGTATTGGTATTGAGGAATCCACCGAATTCGGGCGGTGGACGATTCTGTTGAATACCTCTACGTGCACACATTAACAACTCCATGAATATTTACTCCTTTTAATGCCAACACCTTCTCCTTTACTTTGTTCTTCGATTCACCAAACGGTCCAGTCATGCTGCCACTTGAAATTCTTATTTTGTATCTGAAAGTGAGTTTTCTCACTTGATACTCAGACAAAACCTGTCCCTCGTCTGCAAGCTCGGTGATAGGCCAGCTGAAGGTCGTGCCTATGGCAACCTTGGCAACACGCACTATCTTCTGGGAAATTTTCGGGAGGCCGTCGACTTTCACAAGAAGGTGGGATGTTCGTTTCTCTAGTATTTGTCTTATTTCATTTGAAACGATCTCTGCAAAAAAAAATACTTCTCCTAGCAGGGGCTTCCTCTAGCCACTGGTACGTGCAGCCTAATATTGCCCTAACGAGTTCGTGCCTAGGTGTATGGGCTTTGGCATTCATTGGCAATTTTCCTCTTTCAGCGTCTGCAAATAGCCAAGGAGTTTGGTGATCTACGTGCTCAAAGACGTGCCTATAGTAACCTTGGCAACGCCTACATCTTTCTGGCGGATTTTACTTCAGCGGCTCGGAGCTACAAGTGAGTGGGTCTACTCCTGTTTCTAAATTATAATTACTTACAAATTTATCAGTAGAAATTACTTCACGCTCCTTTAGACACGCACTGGGTATAGCACGTCAATTGGGCGATGAGACACTGCAGGCAGAGGCCTGTTTCAGCCTTGGGCACAGTTGTACCCTGCTGAGGGACTATTCAGCTGCCGTGGTGTACTATCTGCGTCACCTTCACGTGGCCTGGGAGGCAGGGGATAGGGTGGGTCAGGGCCGGTGTCACTGGTCCCTAGCCAATGTATACGCGGCATTGGGTGACTATCAGCGGGCTTTGCGGAGTTCTATGCGGCATCGAAAAATCTCCAAGGAGGTGGGATTTAACCGTTTCTATTTAAAGTGATTCGGCATTCCTGAATTTTGGAAAAATGTCTCACCAATTGTAGCTCAATGATGAGATTGGTCTATTGGCCGCCGATCTAATGATCGCCGAGCTGCATCGAATTCTCGGACACAGTCAACCCGACCCCCAGCTTGAAGAAACGCCGCCCTCCTCCCCATCTTTTGTTACCACCGCTTCTCCTCACCTCCAAGCCGCCGCTGAGGCGCGCGCTCTAGAACAGGTTCTACTCTTCGACGCTGATAGTTGTGGACAGGGTCACGTCCTCACCGTCTCTCCTTCTACTGCAGTTACCGTCGGCACTACAAACCCTCCCGTTGAGTCCTCGCATCCGACAGACGTAGAGGCGATGAAAGCAGAGGTGGAAGAGCTGAGCGAAAGAGAGCTAGTCACAGAACTCTCTCTCGCAACCAATGCGGCTTTGGCAATTCGACGCAGACATGGAAGCGATAGTGGTGGCAGTGATGGAGGGGTAGGAGGCGACGGCGAGTTCTTGTCACTGAGCGAGGAGGAGGATGGGGACTTTGTGGTTGTGGTCTCGCCTACTGATGCGGAGAGCAGTGGTGAACAGTATCACCGACTGGGCGGCGATTGTGAGTTGGGAATAACTCCATTACTTGATTTTTATTAGTAGCATGCCATATATTCCATCAACTCAAAGTGATTTCAACTATTATTAACGCGAGAGTGGATTGGAGCTATTATTTAACCTTGGTCACCCTGCCAATCTCTTTGAATTATTTCATATTCAAATTGCCTACCTTTAAAGGTCGATTAAATGCGAACCTGTAGTTTTGATCACGGGAATACCGCCTTCTAGTCGGCGCTCCTGGTATTCATTCTAAAAACTACCGTTTAACTTGGTGTGAAAAGGCTCTGTTTGTAGAAGAATCGCCTTGAGTCTTGTCCTCAAAATGCTCTTTTTTAGTAGTAACGGTCACAATTCTTTTTCAAGGCTCCGTCTCTTATGCTGTTAAGAGGTCCACCCTGATACGTCCGAGTCCATGGGTTTGATTAAGCACCCACATGTTTTGTGTAGAGAAGACACCTATTATTCGTCATTATACACTGCCTTGTGAGTCTGACAGGTGTTGCAACCAAAATGTTCACTTTTTAAGCGGTCGTTGGCGGGGCTTTGCACCAGGCGACGAACCAATCAAGTCACACCGCGGACCAATCCGATTCCAGCGAGCTGCTATTCGACCTGCTCTTCAAATCACAGGCGCTGAGGATGAACGACCAGCGTTGCGACTTGAATGCTGTTGCCGGTGGCAACATTGTCAACAGTAACACCAACAGCAGTGGAGGCAATATTAGTGGCGACAGTAACAATATGCTGGTGGCGTCGGGTGATTCCCTCAACGCGGAAAATGACTCATTTCTGGATCTCCTTATTAATTTACAGGTGAGCTCTGAACTTGTGTAGTTCTGATGGTGTTTTTTGCAATGAGTTGAAGTACTTCGACTTTGGGCCCCGTGTCTGGCTCTTGGGGCTCAGCACGAGTTGTTATTCCATGGTAGATGTGGAAATTTCACGTCTTTTGCATTCAAAAGTCAGGGAGCCGCGTCCCCTTGGATTCATCATGCTTGGATGGCCATGAGAGGCGCAGAAAAGGCACTGGAAAGGTGATAGCACAAGTAGAATGCCGGTTGACAAGGTAACAAGAAGGCTGAGTGTGCGTTTAAGGTTCATCCAAGTGCACGTGTCAGGCAGGCGTCTGAATGACTGATAGTGGTAGAGCTTAGGCGCCGATACTTAGACAAGCTCACCGCCTCCTGGCTCCTTGTGCGTGGGAATTGGATGAAAGTTGTTAAATGTTTTCTCAAATCTGATCTTTTTAATTCTCGAGTCTTTAACAGTGAACAGGATTTTACTCACTAAGAATTGTCCATGGCATTTGACAACCCTTCTATGGAAATGGAGGGTGCTTGTATGCGCAATCAGTGGGCCTGCATCCCGTCTTCGGTGGATTACATGTGGCCATTTCATTGTCACCTCATTGAACTCTGGCATGACCTGGAGCCGTATCTACATTGTGGAAACTTCAGTCCGAAGGATTCAATTGGTGTTGTGGCCCTTGAAAATGTGGCGAAAGGAGACGACAGACGCGCTTAATGTCACAGCTGTCATGATACCCAAAGTGGTGTTCGTTTGCCCGAAAAAGTTATTTAGGCTAAAGGAACTGGGTATTTTGTCCCCATCTTCCATGAGAGAGGTTGTTTTTTGACCTCTATCCACCAGCACTGCAAGCATAGGAATGGTGTCCCCAAGGGCTGTGATGCGTTGTCTTGACCGAAATGTCACCCTCCTGTCCTTCATAACAGTCAAAATGTGCATACTGCCTCAGAAACGGCAATGTGATTGCAACCACCTATCTCGCATTTTATGGCACTGTAGGTAATAAAAACTTGACAATTTTTCTTGACTTATAACACTCAGTCTACTCCCCACAAGGTCGTAGAGCGCTGGAGTGTAAAAGGCCTGGCGGATTAGCGACATAAAGGCGGCAGAGGCAGGGCTGCATGACACTAGGGTGTGGAGGCCGCCTGCAATTAAAGACTAAATATCTTCCTGTCAGGTGGTCCTCGTCGCATCCTGAGTGTCGTCTTCTCCCCCTCCCTTAGAACCCTATTTATTGCAGCGACCGATTAGAGGCAGCCTCATTAGCGTCCAAACAGGCTGAGAGGCTGAAGACTTGTTCACGAAGGTGTAAACCAATTTAACCTGGAAGCAGTTTTATTTTTTTTATTTGATCGGGACTGGAAGAGCAAGTTAAAGCGCCGCTCAAGGTCCTCTTATTCCATCACTAGGGTGCACGGATGAATGACCAGAGAGCGGACTTCCCCGGCCTCATTCGAACCACTTCTGTGCCGAATCCACCTCACACTAATCCAGCCTCAAATGCAGTCACCACCACTACCACTACCGCTGTTGCCACCACTACGACAACACAGAGGAATACCTCTTCCTCCGCGGTGGCAGAAACAACATCACTGATAACTAGCGGCGGTGGTGGCGTTGTTCTAGCTGCCCGAATGCGCAGCGCCAGCGATGGCCTGGCGGAGGCGGATCAGGCGCCTTCGGTTGCTGACGAATTGGCGCCTGGGGACGATTTCTTTGACATGATCTTCCGTCTTCAGGTGCGTCTCACATCTGCTACCGTTTTTGGAGGGTATTTACTGCTTTCTCTTCTCCCTCGTCGAGGTCCGTTGGATTTTCGTCGAACTCTAGCCCGCCTTTCTTACTGTCATTCCAGCAAAAGACGCGCATCAACGATCAGCGCTCGGTTCTGCCACCAACTCTGCAAACACACAACCACCACCAAACTAACTATCGTAATCGTCCTCAAGACGGTAACAGTGGAAATAACAACAACAACAACAACGTCGAAGCGAACGCCACTGGTTGTCATGATGGTGGAAACGGTGGAGGTGGCGCGGCGGCACCGCATCGACTGCTCCGCGTTCTCTCGGTGCCCGGTGGAAAGCGGCGTCGGCGGGGCGGCGGCGGCAGCAGCAGCTCAAAGGCGGCGGTGACTTGAGGCGTTGGTTCTTCCTAGTGTCATTGGGTTTTTCGTCCACTTTTTGTGCGTTTGAGGTTGTACATAGCACTGTTCCTCTTGGATTCGGAGATGATCCACTCGCTTGGCCGGTCGACCGGGCACCTACCCGATGCCAATCGGATCTTTGCTGCCTCTTTTGGTGTCTATCATATCACTGTCTCCTTTTTCTGCGTACAATAAACTCTTGAAGTTACAGTTGGTAATCCTGACCGAATGAGCAGTATGCTGCATAGGTTAGAGACGTTGAAGGGCTCTAGCAGGGTGTCAAAGGTGGGGTCTATGTCTACCCTTTGTGGGTGGGTAGGTGGTAAGGCGCTTGGATTGTCAGTAACGATCCTTTCAGCCCATAAGCTATAAGGCTGGAAGGGACTAGTTAGTGACATGTCTGGTCGCTGGAAGGGAAGCCGATCTAGGCGTGCAGCTGTCACACAAGGTGGAGGGGGGTGAATGCGGACAGTCCTCGATTCTTCATTGTCGGTCGGTCGGGTGGGATGGGCGTAAGCGACCTGTTTCATAGCCCACTGAGGATTCGTGATACGTCATTCTCGTGTTGCCATGTCAATAATAAAACACGGGTCTTCAATCCCCATGCATGATTTGTCCGACCTCTGACAAGTTTCCGTAGCTCTGAAAACGACTTAAAGCTTGTCTATCATCCACCGTGTTCAGCCAGCATCCCTGATGTTAGGGTTCAAAACAGGAGAATAAGTGAAGGGAATGGTAAAGCGTGACGACAGTCCGAGGCGCACATCAATGCTCCGTGAAATGCGAGCCAAACCGTTAAAAAAGACTACATTAATTTCTCAAACACGTACTTATTGAAGGTACTGCAAGGTCTAGATGTCCAGAACGCCTCTGCTGGCGTCTCAAAAGATCGGAAGGAACGCCGCATTCTTCAAGGGATCAGGTTGTTTTCTGATTTATAAGTAAAGCCTCCAGCCTCCGATCGGCGATTCTGCAGACGGTAATTTCTAAAATTTCGACTATATGGAGAGGCAGGAAATCGCATTGATACTTGTTTATTGATTCAACACTTTGACTGTTGAGACCTCGCTACTAAGATCGATTGCTTTCTGACCTCCAACAGGTTATTGACACATTGAGCATCTGTTCCCTTCCAGACTCTGATCGCAGCCTTGAAGGGACCACGGGTCACGTAAATGGAAGACCTAAGCCGAGATCAGGATACTGGGAGGATGATAGATCGTGCCCAAGAGCTATATGTTCACCCAAAAATTCATCCGACCTAATAGCAAACTCAGAATTGAATGCAACAGTTCGTCGCTCAGAGGAGTGACAGCTGTCATTATTCCATTCGTAGCATCGCAGAGTTCAATGCAAAGCTCCGACGCCAATTCACAAAAAAAAATCCAAAACACGAGAACATGGATCCTACCTTAATCTATGTCGAAAAGGTCAAATCTTGACAGATCCAAGATACCACCACGCAAACCAACAATTCACCAAGGGCAACAAGTGTATACATCATGGTTCTCTGGTTCTTTAATGACAAATTACACACTGTCAGCACAAAATATCATGAATCTTGCACTTGACATTACCGAAAAGTCACTTTTTAACAACACTCGCGAATCAGCCCAATTGTCATCAGTGAGGACGAGCTTTAAACAGTATGTCAGCAATCAGGATGAAATTTAAAAACGTCAACAACATAAAATAATCACAAAAAGGGTTGGCAGCGTGCGCCACCATTTATTTTGAATTGTACGATGCACCTGTACTCATATACATGGCTAAATAGAAAATGGAAGGGAAGAAACGAGTAGGAGGGAAGAACCAGAAAGGTAACGAAGAAAAAAGATGAAGTAGTAAGTTGAACTACTTTGACACCTCTGTACACACAACAATCTATTCAATGAGTTTCTTTGACTTGAAGTAGCTTCGAAGATAGAGAACTTGCCAGACTGCGAGCGCGATCAGACAGAGAATTGAGAACATTGAAAAGTACAAGACACGACTATGTGTGGAGGCTAAAAAAAAACAAAATAACGGGGACAAAATAAGAGTGTTGCAAAAAAAAAACAGAAATGATTGGTTTCGATAAAGCAAATCATACCATTGATGTCTCGCATGGCATCGGCTCTCTTGTGCATGTCGACGAAATCACGAACGATAGAATCGGTCAAATACTCAATCTTCTTGAGCTCAACTTCAACAGGTTTGAGATCTTTGGCTTGCGCGATGGCATCAAAGTTCTTGGCCTCATCACCCTGTTTGATGTCAATGAATACCTCGCGCGTATCAACAATACCGCTTGCGCCGACACAATGGAAGCAAACATCGAATGAATCCTCAACTTCAGAGGAGAAAGTAAACTTCCCAGAGGTGGCCTCTGACTTTTGGAAGAATGTATGACGCTTGCTGTCCTTAACCTCGATGGAGACTTTGCTGGTGGGACCATCAGTGATCTCGTAGTTACCGACAACAATTTCATCCTTATCCATCTCATCATGAATGCATTTCGTCTCTCCACTCCTTATTTCGAACCTCAGAGCGTTGGCGGAGTGAAAACTGAATATAGTTAATGAAAGGCAGAAGCCCAATACGACAGCCCAATTCATGACACGCAAACGATAAACACGTAGAAATGCGCACTCGAAAAAGGCGCCCCTTCGACAGTACACGTTACAAGCCGAGCAGGCGGGAACGAACTATATAGCGTACTAGTCGATAAAAAAAGTATATCGATTAGATCAGCAGAGTTTTTAAAATTATCTTAAATTAAGGTAAAGAAAAAGTAGATTACAACCTAAATTCGGGCAAGACTATAAATTAATCAAATATAAGTTTAAATAAGTACAATCGTTTGCAAGACCTCAGCAGTAATTGCAAAAATTTAATAAAATGGATGCTGACAGTTAAAAGCGCAAATGCATTACCTAATTTATTACTGTTAACAATGTGCAAATTCACTTAAGTTTTTAGGTGGTTTAATCAACCACCGCGAAGGAGTTATTAATTTGCTAAGTATGAGAACTATAATACTTTGTTTGTTCGAACTACCGGTTTAGGTCACTTGGGTGGCCATCTTGTTCTAGCCGGTTGGTCGGCCTCCGGGCCGCGCCAACAGCCCCATGCCCTCTGTTTCCCGAATACATGTATTCTACCCCCAGTACTATGCCTTCTTTTACCTTAAAGGGAGCCTTGGGACGCTACAGCAACATTCATCTCTAACAACTATTTCCATCTCAGTTTAGCCAAGGCAGCATTAGGATCAGTGATGGCGGGGGTTTTTTTAATCACTTCCTCGCACAAATTGGCTTTAATCACTGATACTATAGAAGAAGTTAAACAAGGGACATACGAAGCCCAATGGATGCCAGGTCCAACGCTTAGAAAATTGATGTCACTTAGTTAATTATTACTAAAGGCATTTTACTAGGCCCAATATGTAATACTTTGTTTGTTCGAACTACCGGTTTCGGTCACTTGGGTGGCCATATTGTACTTAGCCGGTTGGTCGGCCTTTGGGCCGTGCCAACAGCCCCAAGCCCTCTGTTTCCAGAATACATGTATTCTACCCCCAGTACTATGCTTTCTTTTACCCTAAAGGGAGTCTCGGACCCGACTTGGATGGATTTCATCCTGCTCCATGCCGCTTCTGGCAAATTTTGGCAGCGTGAAAGAAGTGCATGTGCTATGGAGGGGAGAACCTTTTGGTATCTCGTAACAGAGGGGTTGAGGTCCACGTTCATCTTCGACGTCTCCCTCGCCCTCGTGTTCGACAGGGAAGCTATTAACAACTGAAGCGACACTAGCCGTGGACTCTAAGCCCAGTGGAACTGCCAAGAGGGACCTGTGACGTTGTGGTCAAGCATCTTCTGTAAGCTCTCTCCTTTTTTCCTTGGGCGACTCGTCGTTCCTCGTCAAAGTGCGCATCCACAGATGTAGACTGTGCAGCACGCCATTCGACGGCATGGTTTTATGCTTTGCACACTTGGATCGCATGCATTTTGTTCCTATGAGGCCCGACCGCCACATTTGCTCAGGTTTCTACGATGCCCTTGCGTTTCTTCCNAAGCTATTAACAACTGAAGCGACACTAGCCGTGGACTCCAAGCCCAGAGGAGGGCCAAGAGGCGCGCATTTGCTGCACTGAGTGCTACGCGGAATTGATGGCACTACAGGAACACATGCGTTCGAATTCCGACGACTGGGACGGTTAGCTCGTGGGTGCTTCTCGCAGCACTGATTACGTTGTGATGGCTGACACGGGAGGCGGACGAAGGGGAGCGTCGGGGACGACGCTCGAAAGACGAGAGGGGCTGTGTAATGCTTTGTTTGTTCGAACTACCGGTTTAGGTCACTTGGGTGGCCATATTGTACTGAGCCGGTTGGTCGGCCTTTGGGTCGTGCCAACAGCCCCCAAGNAGCCCTCTGTTCCCGGAATATATATAATCTGCCCTAGTACTGCGCCTTCTTTTACCTTAAGGGGAGCCTCAGGACGCTACAAGGACTGTTTTGCTTTAAGTTAAATGGCAAATAAAATACCTATGTAGTATCTGAGACCTCCTTTAAGCTGATAGAAGGCATAGTACTTGGACCGAATACATATTCTGGAAACAGAGGGATTGGAGGCTACCGGCACGGTCCAAGGGTCGGCCAGCCGCCTAGTACAATATGGCTGCCCATGTAACCGAAAACGACAGTTCGAAAAAATAAAGTAATACAGTCTGCATGCGATTTTTTCGGTAAAAGCTGACTCTACTTTTTGATTTCAAGTGTAGCGTATCGAAGCTACCTTGAAGGCAAAAGAAAGCATAATACTTAGGCAGAATGTGTGTGCAATTAGCAAAAAGGAATAAAGTTACTGGCACGTTCCAGAGCCCCGCCCCACCTAGCTAGAGCTATCTGGCCACACAAGTGACCGAAACTGACCATCAGAACAAACAATATATTACACCAAGGCCAGGGCTATAGGGCTCCATGACTTCCTTAAGGACAGAAGCAGACATAGTACTTATGCAAAAACATGTGTATCTGACATAATGTCAGCATACACTGCCCATAGTGACCGTTGTGGCGTTCCGAGACTTCCTTGAGGGCGAAAGAAGGCATGATGCTGAAACAGAATGTTTGCACATTTAGCAAAGGAGAAATTGGTGTTTCTGGCTTAGCTCGAGTGCCAGGCAGCCCGGCTAGGAAAACAAAACCACCCAGGTGACCGAAACCGGCAGTCAGAACAAACGAAGTTTCGCAACTGTAACCGAACCGAAGACGGAAAAAACAAAGCTTTTGGGATGGAACCTACGTGTATGCTATGCAGCAGAGATTGTGCTATTTTCATGGCCAGAAGATGAGCTCATCCGGCAAAGGTGCAATGACCGAAACATAAAGTCGTTCTATGCAAGAACTGGTAGTAAAACAGTCATCGTATGATACAAATCAAAAATGCAATCTATGAAATTCTAAAGCCTGCGTAGTCAGAAGCATGGCTGAACAAACTGCAGACGAAACCTATGTCTTTGTGATGCATGAAGCTATGACTGCAAAAATAACATAAGCCATGGCCTTTAATTTGTAATTTTATAAAGTTAATTGCGCTGCTCATTATAAACAGGAATCAACACAAGTTTTATTATGTCATACAGGCTACCGCCGACTGTTTGTTCCTTTTATACAATTCATAAATACCTTATCTGGTAAAGAGCACTCTTTCATCGCATAAATTTTGATAGTTAGTGCAATACTTTGTTTGTTAGAACTGCCGGTTTCCATCACTTGGGTCGCTATATTGTACTAGCCTGCTGGCTGGCCTCCTGGCGTGCAAACAGCCCCCAAGCCCTCTGTTTTCAGAATATATATTCTGTCCAAGTACTATGCCTTCTTTTACCTTAATGGAAGTCTCAAGACGCTACACATGGGTTTAAAAGATGGCAGAATTTTGCAGATAAGGAAAATTCGTGTCTTAAATTTATGCAATACACTATGTGCCAGTTTTTTCTGACTTACACTATCTTGATTGTTTGCCTCTTTATTTTGGTCTGTGATTGTAGCGTCCTGAGACTAACTTTAGGGTAAAAGAAGGCACAGTACTGGAGGTAGATTACATGTATTCCGGAAACAGAGGACGTGGGGGCTGTTGGCACGGCCCAAAGACCGACCAACCGGCTCAATACAATATGGCCACCCAAGTGACCGAAACCGACAGTTCAAACAAACAAAGTATTAAAGCGATGTTCTTCGGATCCCATTCACAGCACCCTCGCAGGGATGGTTGGGTCCATACCAGCAGACCAAGATCTAATGTACGTAAAATATGTATGTTTATACAAGAACCCAATACAGGCCACAGCAGATTTAATTATTACGTAGGAAATTCCGTAGACGCCTTAAAGCATTAGACATTGTACCTTTTTTCCGTGGCATGAGGCTTGGACCATGGCATTAATAAGAGCATTCCCCTAAGACATAAGTACAGCTTTTACCATGCCAATGGAAGCCCTGTGCCGTTGGCTACACACTCTTGTTAATTAAAGGTTTACAAAAATATTCTGTTTGCAAGCTTTACCTGCGTAGGTGTGATTTAATTTTCTATGGGTATAAAAATGGTACATTAAAACATGTAAACAAGCTTCAAAACTTTCAAAAGTGAATTACAAATGCATCAACTTTGTGGCAACTAAATGTCCCAATGTTAATGTCTAGGTCTTTATGAACAGCTGTAAAGATTTGACAAAAGCGTGTCTAACAATGCAAATTAAAAGTTACGAATTAGCTATGATATATTTCAGAAATTTATTTGGATTGTTTAGCTGCACCAATGCAAGTTGTGACTTAAGGCCGACACATTTTCGAGTGGTTTTAAGGAGAAGGTTCGGGGTGATTTTTCTCCTTTAATTTCATCAAATGACCTCTCGAGCCAACGAAGAAGAGATTTCCTTTCTTCGGACGGTAGGGATATTCATTTCTTTGCTAAATGGTTTATCCAGGACGACTTCATTTGTCTAAGTTGCCTCTCACATGGCCTATCGGAACGGTTATGCTTGGGTGCGGAGGGCTTTGGAAACCGAATGTGCTCCCTCGAAAGCATCGCAAAAGAGGTTATTTTGTCTGACTTGGGGACTATCATGACAATCGCAGCCTCGACAATGCCATGCCTTCATTTTATTTAAAAGAGTCCTCCAAATTCCTTTTCATTAATATAAAGGTTTACACATTTACCTGGTGCTTCGCTTACACTTATCATGTTCTTACCAGCTGTCTTAGGTAGTATTCAGTAAGTATATTATGGTCATATTAGCGTTATATACGCGTGTATATTTTTATTTATCCCAGCTGTGGTGATCTTCGTGAATACACACTGGGGTGAGCTTTTTTCGTTCTGAAATTACAAAGGTTCACCTTTAATTTTACTTGTATGCAGGGTTTTAATTGCGTAACTTTTTGCACAATTTTAAATGGAGCTGTTCGTTTGCTATGCTAAGTGCTGGCTTATTGTGTGCTACTTTGAGAAAAAAATAAATAGCCTATTTTTGTGAATTTTAGGTTCCTCCAGCCAATATGCCTCCTTGCATTTTCATCCTGGAGCAGGCGCTATCAGCTCGCGCTCTTCAAGAAATGCTTTCTAGTCACAATGAGCTTTCTGATGTAAATTTCTACGTTTTTTTTGGCCTTTCTTATTCCTTGGAATTATTTTTATGCTATAACATTTTCAGAGCCGCACCTCTGGCCATCGCACCCTTCTCTACGGACACGCCATTAGGCTGAAACACCGCAACAGCAGTATGGTATGCTTTGCCCATCTTTTCAGCATCGTTTCGAAAACAAAGTATTGTCAAAATTGACTAAATTTCTCTTTTCGTTAATCCAGTATCTGGCTTGCCTTAGTACCAGTTCAACAGAGGACAAATTGGCGTTTGATGTGGGCCTTGAACGCGAAGCTAACAGTAAGTTCGTTTCAGTCGAAAATGACCGCAATTTATAACCATTTTATGGATCTGTAAAATTTTAATAAAAACATTCGAAGTAGTTATTCTAAGCTAGAAGCAAAACAGATTGTCTTTAAGTAAACCATTGTGAAATGGGGATCTTTTGCAACGATGGCAGCTTTTTGCACCATTTTGTATGCGACTGAGTTCAAGTCAATTCGACTAACAGGATGAGTGAGCTGTTTTGTTTACCAAAAGTTGGCCGTGTGTTCCCAAATTTGCTCTCCTCTAATCGTTCGTACATTATTTTGTCTATTTTGTTATAAGTAATCGTACTAGTGACGATAGCCTGGCTTTTTCTGCCCAACGATGTCTTCCGTGGGTCCCTGGTGCCATCGAACTTTTAGACGGGATTTTAATGTCTTTTACGCAGAACTTATAAGTCATAAACACTTCGAAGAAATGCCATTGAATTAGATGTAAATGAACACTCCCGGAGTTATTTTCATTCGAGATTGCATGCTCTTCTTTTCCCAATGTTACAGCTGAAGCCTGCTGGTGGACCATCCATCCTGCCTCGAAACAGCGGTCGGTCGGTGAAAAAGTCCGCATCGGTGACGATTTGATCCTCGTCAGTGTCTCGTCTGAGCGGTATCTGGTAGGCTTTCCCTCCTTGTCCTCCTGTATTCACTCACCTTGTTGGTTGATTAAAGGCCTTGGCAAAACGTGAGACGCCTAGCTCCTAACCAGTTTGCGGTTAATGACAACTTAACTTGAGTAGGTCTACAAACCTTGCCTTCGATAACCATCAAACACTGTTTTCTGCTCTCACGTTCATGGCTCAAGCATAGATTCCTTTAACGTAGCCCGAAGTGCTTCTCACCAGATGTTGAATACTCTTATGGAAAATAACTTGGATTTATGTCAATCTAAAGGAAGCCTTTTTAAGACAATAAATGCTTGTTTTATGCAAGTTTTTTCCGTTTCATGGTGAACGGCTTTAAACTTTTGAGCGAGAATTCACTTCCCTTGCGACATGGCTGGCAATCTGACCTCCAGGTGATTGTTGCCAGTGAAAGACCTCATGCTCATTTGTTGCAGCTGTTCAATGGGAGTTGAAGCGTGGCGACTTCGGGGGCATACTTTTCCCATAAAGCATCAAGAAAGGGATCATAAAGTTCAGTATTCTTCGTCCGGTAAACGGAATCCCTAAATCCACTTGGCATTCTCCAGCCGATTTTCATTGGTCAAACCAAACAGCTTTGTCCACATCCTGTTTTGGATAGAATGACTTTTAGTGTTGGCAATTACCTTGGTCCTGATTAGAGTGACCTTCTTATCGTCCTTGGTGGGAAAGCCCGCCCTCCAAGGGAAAGGGGACTGGGACGTTGTCATGCTGATGAGTTCTCCTTAGACCTCAACGCTACTTTCTTCCAAAATCTTTTTCCTCTAGGCGTTTTGTCTTTTCCGAACTATCGAATCGAAAAGAGGCGGCATTGCTTGGCCAAATGCTATTTCACTAAGACTTTCCATTCAGAAGTTTGTTCCCTTGTGATCGACTAGATAATAGAATCGGACAGGCACCGAACCCCTTAAGATTTCTACACCTTTATTGCCTTAATTAATCAACGTCGAGTTGCACTGCTGCCAATTTACACAAGCTCATTTTTAAAAACAGAGTCGCCTGATAACACTAGACATTTATCTGTCATACGTTTTATTGTCCCTTTTTCACGATGGGAGTATGTGTGCGTTGGTTGACAGCCCTTTAAAGAGCTGCTTCATGAGGTCGAGTGCGAGATCACTTAAATTTCAGATGCAATTTTAGGAATTAGGAATTATAAAGTGTTCAGCATGGCACCAAACCGAATGCAATGCTGAACGGTGATGTTAGCGTAGTCAGTAGCTTCAGCGAATCGCTCCGATTTACGAAGCCCAAGAGACCAATCATCATTTGACCATTAAACGCGTCTTTTTCAAACCCTTGAGATTCTAAAAGATCCAATCTCCATTCGTGTTGCCAGTCTGCAGTGGCGCTGCGTGCAGGTCGCCTTCGGTGGGGCTGTGTTTTTTCCCCTCCGCCTTATCGATCACCTTGTGCGCGCTTGCGTGCGTGCGCGCGTGTGTGCGCACGCGCAAGTGGCGAGCGCCGAGACGGCCAATCGATCGCGCCGTGGTGATGCCCAAGAGCGCATCAATTGGTGCATCCGAGCTGGTGTTTTACGGGGACCACAGCTACGTGATTGTGCGTGCGTATGTGTATACTAGTGGAGGAAAAAAGCAGGGAAGGTGATGAGACCTCCACCTTGTCAAGGGAGCTAAGCTATGGGTTGACTTCGGTTGGAAGGCGGTTTAAAGTTGAGGTTAAATCAGGCCTCTTGAGGACGGAGTTTAACCTTTTTTTTTATATTTTATGCCAAATTGACTCGTGTGGTGTTTTTAGTAGAACGATGAGGTGCAGATTAACTAAGGGGATTTTGGCGCCATTTGCACTAATGTGTGTGCCTGCTATTCACCCCACATTTCTGAGACAAAAGACAGTGTTTCCCTTGTCCTTGATGAACTGTGGTCGGAGTTTTTTGCTAAGAACCATGAGCTTGTTAGAAAGCGAAAAGCTATTGTTGCGAGCACAAAAAATCCAGTCGTGAGTAGGGCCTATTCCTAGAGGCCTGCATGGTGCAAAAACTACTCTTGGGACTACCTCATTTTTCACCCTTTTGGATGGGGAGAGGACGCTTGGTCAATCAATCTCAACTTCTCACCCCAGCTTCTCACAGACCTTTGGTATTATCTCATCCTAGCGCCAGACGGTAAAAGTGGTGGGGGTGTGGGACAGTAAGGGCTAGTTTCTTCCCTTAACTTCCGGAGACAAACGATGGAGAGGGTTGCTATTTGAAGCCTTTTGGGTAAGGCTTATAATTTACCTTTGGGGTCAACTGCACAACCTAAAATCAAATAGAACCTAACTAACTGTTATCTTGAGCTTATTTGGACCGAGTTTTTTCTCAGAGCTGAGAGGCTATCTGCAAACGCTGAAGTGATTTAGCTGAGAGTTACTAAAGTGTCTGATTGAGATATGTGCGTGTGAGAATGGACGCTCGCTTCAACAAAGAGACTTCGTCTACTAAAGTCAAAAGAGCCTTGGATTCTGTTTAGGATGGGAAGCTTCGGAAAGATGCACAAACAAGCAGATAGGGATAAGTCATGATCTACTTTTGAAAAATGGGCTTTTGGAGGGCGCCGGACCAATATAACGACTTTGCATCGTACGCTCTTCCTATAGACCTGGATTGGTGGGGACGTAAACACTCGGATATCACTAAAGCGTCTAAAGAAACAAGACAGGGCGTAAAAGTGGTGAAGCATTTGTCTATACCAGAGGTTGGCGCCACCGGTTTCTGTGCGTGTGCAACTCCCACAAATCTTGTTAGCCAAGTGAGGCAATGATCCCCACTCCGGGTTTGCAAAGCCCCTAACTTTTGGGCCCTACTTTTAAATGTGATTCACATTTCGCCCCGAAAACTGTGCTCAAAATTCGTTCTGGTGGAAGATTCAAACAACCGACTGGCATGCATTTACTGCTCCAGAATGTCCTGTACATAATTTCTCCGTTAAAAAGCATAATTTTTACTTTTAGCACGTTTACGGAGATTCGTTCTCATCGTCCGGCGTGATTGCCAGTTTTCAACAGACACTATGGACCGTGATTCCCGTGTCTAGCGGCGTTGTTCGACAGAAATCACTACGTGAGTCTCAATGACCCTATTCACTTCTTCAACATCATCTCGCATAGCGGAGTTGGGGCTTCTATTAGCGTTCTGGGGCGTGAATATGCGTACCTAGAAGTTTTGTTCAAACCGAGTTATCGGCAAGGCTATAAAATCTGCCTTTGGTCAGATTGTAAAGCGCGGAAAAGGGGTTATCAAACCTGGATTCAATTTCAAGATAGAAAACTTGAATTTGTTTCCTCAGCGCTCCCTGGACTTCGAAAATTATTCATGGCGTACCAGTTGGGCTGGAGGTGCCACTAGCATGGCCTGGAGGCCATGTCGCCCAGCGGAGGCATTCTAGTCGAACCTCATGTGTCCATCGCATCACCAAAACAAGGAGGTGACCAAACAAATCAGGTACTGTGTGGCACATCTCCACTTTTTAGCGTCATTCTTGGCGTCACCTTTCGCGTCGGCCATAACGACGTAGTCGGTGCTGCAGGGAAGAGCATCCACGCAGCAACCACGCTAGTCATCAAATTGACGGTCAACCGAGACAGTATCTTATTCCTCCCAGCAATTCCATTGGAGTTGAAGTTTCGTTCTGTTTGAGACCTGTATTGGTGGAAACGGTAATATCTTGGCCTATTGTTAGTTGTACGAACAATTACCACAAAACAGAGCTTCGTTTAGTCTCCCTTCTTGCCACTTTATTTTGCTCCAGTGCTGTCTAGCTATACGTCTTTGTGAGTTCCTTCCAGCCAGTAGAGGGGTGGAGAAGGTGTCACGCGTCCACTCAATTGACATCTAGATAACGCAATTGTCCAGATCGCTCATGTTTATTGTCGCTTCAATTGTCAATAGCATTTCCGCAGAACAGGGAACTAGGGTAGTTGCCAGAGGCAGACGTCATTTCCAAGACTTCTGTCATGAGTTGTCACAGATTCTTCCATTCCTACCAAGGTTTATCATCCACCACTAGAGATTAAAGGATTTGTTCTTCTAGATCGGGTTCTCTTTTCGTTTTCGTCAATACACTGCTTTTAAACTTCCCTGAAGACGAAGGAAGACATAATACTGGGGCAGAACATGCCTATGCGATGTACGTAGGTCTGAGGGAGGAGGGTACTAGTATGACTTGAGGCCTTGCCACCCGGTGGAAGTACAAAGGTGGAGTCCTAGGTACCCGCGTAACTAAAACGGAGACATTGTCTCCAAGTCGGTGGTAAACTATTGCCAAATGTGGCGATTTCATCAACAGTCGGGACGTTGGAACAACTACCAAGAAGTATACCATAATTTTTTGTAGACTAAGGGTGGGTGTGAGTTATGGATATGCTTCTCTCGGCCCTAGTGTGGTGCCAGTGCAACTTCCTCGACTCTTCTTAACTTGCAGATATGGCTTTCGGTGGCGACGTGATTCGCCTCTTTCACGGCGACGAGTGCCTGACAATTCAGGCTGCCGGAGATACAGAAGAGGGCCAAATCATCTCTAATGAGGCCACCTCGTCTTCTGAGTGAGTACCAGCCACTGATTAATGCGCATTGTTGTCACTACTTCCTTGGGACCTCTACATATCGAGCCATCCACACCAGATGTCCTCTCTCATGATGTATTAATAGAATGTTCAGTCGGTATTTAGTGGGACCGCCCCTCTTTCAAAGGAGGCCAGCCGACACCCACTACCGAATCGTCGGAAGGGTCCCTGAATACATCATATGAGTACCGAGCCAGTATGGCTCCATCATCATTGAATAGGGAGGACGGGAGGTCGTTACCGTAACAGCAGTATCTCCATGGCATTAACATGTTAACAACAAAACACTGTAATCAAAGTTGGAGCGAAAGCCAGCGGATTGGAGAACTGACAGGAAATGTCATTCCAGCTGCGACTAGTCGATGTTATGCACGAGCACATCGCTACCCCATTAAAAGTGAGGTCAAATCATGAGAAATTTAAAAATTAGACTTAGTAAGATAGGTACACACACTAGAAATATTTGTCTTCTAAATGCATGCTATAAGTTGCCCAGCGGGCGGTGCATCGACCACCTACTGAAATACCATTTCAGTTACCACCAATCGGTGATGTACCAACTGGGCTCCGTGTCGGGTCACGCCTCATCGTTGTGGCAAATTGAGCACACCAAAATCAAGTGGTGCGCCGGCTTCTTTTCTTGGGAGGACGCGGTACGTTTGCGCCACGTTACAACCGGCCGGTATTTGGGCATCACGCACTCAGGCTCGGGTGGGAGTCCTTCTGCGCCTGGCCAAATCGATGTGGTGTTGCTTTCGCCCTCCGAATCGGACGATGCTGCCACGGTTTTTTACATCAAACAGACCAAGGTGGGTGGGTCATATATTGGTTCCGCTATGGTTTTTTATCCACTGCCATCATCAAAGGGACCATCCACTTACGGCTTCCAATTCTGGGCAAACTGTTGTAGCTCCATCCAGCCTACTGTCTCCCCTTTGGTTGGATGGGCGGACACGGTGAAAGTGAATGTTCATATCTGAAAGCTTTAGATAGAACTGCACTATTTGCAAAGACCGGACTCATTCCAATCCCTTGTTTTGTGACAGGATGACAAGAAGAAGGTGGAAATCGACCGCGAGCACGAGGGCATGGGCGAGCCAGATGTGTGTTTGGGCGAGACCCTGATCTACCTTCAGCATGCCGCATTGGGCTGGTGGTTGTCCTACGAGTCCTACGAGACGAAGAAACGCGGTGTAGGCAAGGTGGAGGAGAAAAAGGCTGTCCTGCTAGCTGAGGGTCACATGGATGATGTCTTCAGTTTAGTTCGGGCGCAGGAGGAGGAGTCTCTCTCTGCTGCCGCTATCCGCCGCTCAACCGCCGTTTTCTCCGTCTTTAATCGTAGTCTAGACGCCCTCGCCAGTGCAGATGGCCTTGGTGGTGTCGGTGTCGCGGCTGGCGGTGGTGGGGGTGCAGTGAGTGCGCCATCGTCTCCAGCATTGGGAGCGGAAGGTGTGCCCTTGAATTTGGACGAGGTGAATCAGTGTCTGGAGGACCTGATTGAGTTTTTCGCTCAGCCGGAGACCCATGAGGAGCATGAGGCTAGACAGTCGAAATTGGCGGCCCTGGCGAATAGACAGGACCTCTTTCAGGCGAGTTAGTTTAAAAATTCCTCAGTAAGGCCGTTTGGGTGAATGGATAGCTAAAGTGTCAAAAAGCGATAGACGACGGGGTTATCAAGAGTCATTCTTTAACCCTTTAACCTCAACAGGAGGAGGGCATGATCAGCCTGGTTTTGGAGACCATCGATAAGTTCACTGGCACCTTCCGCAGTCGTCGTGAGTTCGCCCTTGCCGTCGGTGAGGAGCGCGGTAATCGATTCAGCGACCTTGGCAACTACCTCTACCTTCTGTTAGCCGCGTTGATCCGTGGAAACCGCGAGAACTGTGCCCAATTTGCTGCACCTGCACGACTTGACTGGCTCTTTAATCGTCTCGAGCTGCAGCAAAGCTTTGCAGAGGGCGTCCTTGATGCGCTACATTGTGTGTTGACAGACTCGGACGAGGCGTTGAATGTCATCACGGCTCAGCATATCCACACGCTGATTGGACTGCTAGATAAGCAGGGTCGCGATCCTCGGGTGAGTGGAGCAAATGGCTTTTGCATGAAAATCCGCTCGATTTCCCGTTGTCGTGGGATCATAACTAGTTTTATCCTTCTCTGATCCAGTTTCGCAAAAAGAATTGAATCCTTCTACCACATCTTTCATTTCATCTTTAAGGTCCTCGAGGTGCTCTACTCCATCTGTATAGGCCGGCAGGGCGGAGCTGTGCGCCTGAATCAGGATCTCATCTACGAGAGTCTTCTACCCGAGCGTGACCTCCTCCTGCAAACTAAACTAGTGGCTCAATCTGGCTCTATGCGGCCCAACATCTTCGTTGGAATTAAACCGGTAGGTAGTGGCACACTCGATAAAATCCTCCAACGTCCTCTAGTTCTTTGAGGGATACAAATTAATTTGTTAAAATTGAAATTGAAACTAAACCGACAATCTAATGCCAGCGTGTCAAATCGCTTTCCTCCTAGGGTGGATCCATGTACACCAAATGGTACTTCGAGGTGTTCATCGACGCCCTCGAGAACGTCACTCACCAACCCCCCGGCATTCGCATCGGTTGGGGCAACACGGATGGCTACACACCACACCCCGTCGGTGGACCTGGTTGGGGAGGCATCTCCCTCGGCGATGACTTCTACTCTTTCGCCTTCGATGGGCAAAACCTCTGGACCGGTGGAAAGGCAAAACAGGCGCTTTCCCCGTCTGGAACGGGAGGCAAAGGTCCAAACCGCCGGACTGGTATTGCTCCCTCTGCCATTTCGACCACAGCATCCAATGGAAGTGCAAATTTGAAACGAGGGGATGTTATTGGTTGCCTCCTGGATCTCACTGGGCCGGTCATTCAATTTAATTTGAATGGGAACTTGGTGAAGGGCTACTTCCAGGTGAGGTAGAGAGGCTTGGATACGCTTGCTGAATGGCGAGTCGTCTGAAAAGGGGAAATCTATGAAACCTCTGTCAGATGTGCACTTCTTTTTGCATCCTTGCTATCCTCATCCAATGATAGAGCTTGATGTGTGCATTCCAAAAATTCAATACCTATCTTGAACACGTCTCTATCTCCATTCCAACGGAATCTTGGGTCATGCAACTTTTCTGACACTATTCTCACACCTTGCATGGGAAATACAATGATATTTTGGGTTATTTCGTAGTCGTACCTCTGTCCCTAATCTGGCAACAAAGTAGTGGCAAAAAGTAAAAAAAATTAAATCTAACTCGCGACTAGTAGTAGTCGCGGCAGCAGTAGCCTACTGAAAATCCATTAAGTAGTAGGTGGAGTGTCAGTCGGGCATATCGAGCCTCTACTCATTGGATCTCTCTTTAACTGATGATAATAGCTGTCTTTTTACCCTCAAGGACTTCAACACGACAGGCCTCTTCTTCCCCTGCGTCAGTATGACAGCTCGGGCTAGCGCCCGATTTGTTTTGGGTGGTACACATGGGAAGCTGAAGCACGGACCTCCAGCCGGCTATGCTCCTATCATAGATGCATTGCAGCCCTCACAAAGATTGCGACTTGAACCCGTCTTCTCTTTTGGTCGGTTGGATAAATCGATATTTTCGGGACCATTGGCGTCGCCATTGCCCTCACAAGATGTCTTTGTGCCGGTGCCTATTAGCACTGATAAGGTGGGTGCTGATATGAAGTCTTCTCCACCCTCTGATCCCTAAAACGCTGGTTAACGTTCCTGCAGTTGATCAGTCAAATCACAGAGCATAAAAGTTCGGTGTCATTAAAGGTGGCAGGATTCATTGTACCTCACTTCACTGTCTTCCATCCCAGATACACCTTCCCAACGTCGTGGAACGCATCCGAGACAAGTTGGCCGAAAACCTGCACGAGTTGTGGTCAATGCGGAAGATTGAGCAGGGCTGGACGTTCGGTGAGGTAATGTTCGGCCTTTTAACTTCATCAGATAGTGTTTGCAAGTTACAATTTGGTTTGATTTCACTTCTCTCGGGCAGTGGTGGGTCATGTGCGATTGGTGTTTGAGACGCGTCCACTTCTCCTTTGAAGTGTGAAACAAGTGGAAAGTACCCTCAAAAAGTGTACTTTCGATTTCAAGCCTTCAACACTGTTTTCTATTTGATGATCCAGAAATTAACAATTTTGTTGTGCTCAGTCATCATCACATATCCTGATCACATAGTGGTTGGAGGTAAGCTGGAATCGGAAAGCGGTGTGGTCTTCAGCTTGATTCGTGGAGTTGACAGAAAAAAAAATTGATTGCTCGACAATCGTCCCCATGATTGGGTTGTGTTTTTGTTAAAAAATTTGCGGATATTCGATGTAGTCCCGGTATTGTGTGCTTTCAGCTGGAGTTGACGGTGAAAAACTAGCTGACAAGGCCAGGTGGACGACTAAAATATTACATTAAGCATCTACACAGCGATCTTTCCAACTTTGGTGAAGATGGAGGCATGAATTTGTTCCACATTTTGCTGGCAAGTCGCATTCCACCGGTCTCAACGGACTTCCTCTGTCGCATTCTCTCATACGACAACTGCAGAGGCACTTTTTTCTGTACTGTCTCCTTTCCGTGACCACTGTGAGCTAAAACTCGCGACTCATTTGAATTAGCTTTGTCCAGAACTCAACTGCCCTTCGGGCTCCTTTGCTTCTTCTCCTGTTGAACTGTAATGGGTTATACTGGCAGTCTTCAGTCTCTCTCTCCAGGTTCAGTTCTCCGCGCTGGCAGTGGGATGAGAGGCCGTATTTCGCTTCTAGAAGCGAAAGGTTCTCACAGCAAAGGTCCAGACCCGAAGTCATGCTGTTTAAATGAGGTCCAAAGCACAAAATCTGAAAAATAACTTAACCAAGACATGATTTTACTGGAGTTCAGCTTGGGAGGTTGCAAACAAAGAAATTGGCAATAATTATGTGCTCAGTCTTCGTGCCTTTCAGCGTCGCGACGAGGGCCGACGTCGGCATCCCTGCCTGTGCGCATTCGATAAGTTGCAACAGCAGGAGCGTCAGTACAATGTGACAATGGCACTGGAGAATCTGAAGACCATTTTTGCCCTGCGCTACAACATTGGCTATGAGAGTCTACCTGAGGGCACGCGTATGAAGACGATCAAGCTGGGCGCATCGTAAGCCACTCCTCCGTCTCCTCTCCTTTCGCGTTGCTTTACATCACCGATTGTCCAGTAGGCCTTGCGAAAGTTACCCTACCGACCGCGTCTCATGCTGTCTTGAGAGATAGCATAAGTTGGTATTGCGACTAGCGGTTATTCGTTTAGAATAGTCATAACTTTCCTTGCATTCCGAGTGTCCTTAAGTAGCTTCGATACTTGAATGCGGCAGACCCTTTCCGAACCAAAGTAGTGGTTCACGTGCGGCAATTGTTGCCCCTCGATGGATTAATAAAGGCATGCTTTGAATAAAATGGTGGCTATGAAAGCTTCCTCTATTTACCATTAAGAGGGAACTTGACTTTCCCCATTTTTTGTAGGAGGAGACAAGTCTAAGGGTTGTGAAATCCCATTAAATAACTGGTGATGGGACCCGACTATGCATTAATCAGGGGGATTGTAGATGGCTCTCTTAAACCGGGTGTGATCGGTATGCTGAACTGCGTCCTACTTATTCTTGAAGCGCTTATAATTAGTGGGGATGGCCAAAAGATAAGTTGCTAGAAGTTGAGGTTTGCAAGATGACTTTCTACCTTTTTACCAGTAAATTTAGTCAATATTCGTAAGGAAAATACCAAACGAATTGCGACTTGGGGCATTTTAAATGTGCACGCGAGTTTTTTCGACAAATTTCGCTGTATTGACTTAGACAAATCAAATTAAGCATCAATTCCTACTTGTCTCGGATATACTACTTTAATTTAAAAGTAGCATGGGTAGTCGTACCAACCCACTAACTCGGAAACGATCTCGCAAACCTGTAAAGCAAATTTAAAAAGTAGCGTAATTTTCATACCATTTGGTACCTATAGATTGGTAAATTTCCAGGTCATTGCATTAAATAGCTTTTGGAGTAGAAAACAGGATATGTAAATATGTTCACCACAGACAATATCGGACGGCCGGACAAATTGATGTAGTGGCTTAGCAAAGTTTGAAAGTAGTTACAGTGCCTAACCACACTTTCTGTAATGCTGTTAGGTATACGCAACCAAATGGCTACAAACCACAGCCCTTGGATCTCTCAGCAATTCGCCTCTCTTCCCGTTTGGAGACCCTTGTCGATGAGTTGGCGGAAAACACGCACAATATCTGGGCGAAGGATCGCATTCATCAGGGTTGGACATACGGATCTACCGAGGTGAAGTGATTAATCCTTATTAAATATATATCAGCGCTGCCTTTTGGCTGCCTATCTCCATCTTAAATCATGTCTCCCACTTGATAGGATGTCTCAATTCCATTTCTTCAAGTCGAATAAATTTAACAGGAAAATCGTTGTGAACTGGTAGTGTGTGAGCCCAAAAATGTTGCGTTCCTGTCCTGGGAAATCAGATAAGCGAGAGGCATCAGGTGGGGTGGAGATTTCAATCCCACAGGTCGGAGTGTAGGATACGGACATGAGGTGCAGGGTTCGCCTCTTGAAGTGGCTTTTCCTCCGCCTTTATTGAACAAATCAGGTCTACCAAGTTTGTTCTGATTTCGACTGTGTAATGTGCAGGACAACGTCCAGAAACGCAGTCCCCACCTGGTCCCCTACTCAGAGGTGAATGCAACCATCAAGAAGATGAACAGAGAATCCGCCACCGATGCTGTCAAAACCCTGCTCGCCTACGGCTACGTTATTGAACCCGTCTCCGGCGAGTCCGAACAGAGTACGTCCGCTACATCTTCACTTTCACCTCTATGTTTGCTTCTCATCAACGTGTTGTGTTGACATATAATTAGATGTCAGGCATCGTTTGGAGGAATAATGCAGTGGCTCTATCCTAATTCACCATAGGAGTCTTCTGAAGGCCAAGTTTTATGGCCCGAGGTCTTATTTTGCATAGGAAAGAGTAGAGCTTCTTTCAGACTCATCCTCTGGACACTTTCAAAGGTCTACCTGTTTTCCTAGACGTGTTGTACTGCTTCATTAATGCTATTGCGCTTCCATTTTCAAGCTCGAGAGAATCCACTGGACGTGCTGGAGGAAGCGACCATGAATTATCGTGCGGCCTCCTCCAAAGCCGTCACCAGGGGCAAATGGTAGGTTTGAGTGGATACAAATTTAGGATGTTTCGGTTGAGTTCTTGAGAGGCCAACTGAATGTCCCTATGGGCTTTAATCACTTAGGTACTACGAAGTGGAACTCCTCACCTACGGCATGGTGCGTGTCGGTTGGGCTACCAAAAATGCTCCCGCTGCTACCACAATTGGTATGAGTGGCTCCTCCTATTCCTTCGCTCCTGAACAGGTAATTTTCAAACTTCTCTGGCATGTTTCTCCCAATTTAAAGTGGAAAGATGGGTTTGTTTCGCCAATTTAAACGCGTCTTTGGTCGTCGCTTTAGGCTCGCAAGTACCATCGCGATGGTCGACCTTACGGGAAGCGCTGTGAACCTGGCGATGTCATCGGATGTATGCTCAACCTCAACGAGGGATCGATAAGTGGGTTTTGCTGTTCCTTTTGCCCGTTCTGACTTTCTAGAATAGACCCCATTTTAAATACCCCTTTTTCTTTCTCCTCCTCACAGCGTTCTCACTGAACGGTGAGATTATGATGGATCCACTGGGTCAGGAGATTGCATTCAAGGACATAAAAATCAATTACGGTGAGTTAAAGACTTTTTTAAGTAAAACATCTTTTCCTTGTAAGAGGAATCTGTGCATAGATGGGGTAAAAAGCTGTCAACATCTGGAATCGGAATGCGTTCATTTTCCCATCCCATGGAAACCATATTTAGTGGGAAGACTTAGCTAATTTTCTCTCTGGGACTGTTTAAAAGACGCTTTTCTTGGAATTGACTCCTTCAGGGCGGCATATTTTACTTCTGGATGGTTGGTCTTCAGAAGAGCTTTTTCTGCTGCAAAACCATCTTAAGCAAATGCTGTTTTATTATATGTCAAATGACATTTCTGGAATTCGTCAACGGGTGCAAATGTTCAGTGTGTGCGCCTGCTACCTATGCCGTTCACATGAAAGGTCAAGTGTTGGTTATCGAACAGGTCAAGTTCACTTCACGTGGTGCCAAATGTGCTTTTGGCAGTAGCAAGGATGCGATTCTTGGAGCACTTATCTGTTTTCTCTATTTGCGTTTAAAAACGCTTTAGTGCAATAATTTCTAACTTTTTTTTAATTTTATTGCTTAAATTATTTGTTAATAAAAATTGATGTGCCGTAAATAGCGTCCCCTTGCATTTTGTCTTGTTAAGAGCTGCTACTGATTGCATTTAAGTAGGCGTTATTTGTTGTATATTTAAAAGGATTCGTGCCGGCATTTACCCTGGGCTCAGGGCAACAGGTTCGCATAAACTTCGGCAACGTTGTCCAAACCCTCAAGTACTTTACCATCTGCGGTCTACAAGAAGGCTATAGCCCATTCGCTGTGTAAGCTTCTCCTCTGGCCCATTGGAACGAATTGGATAGCACGTAGACTTGATTTGCTTGTTTTTATCCCCGCCTCCAGAAACATGAGTTATCCGGTCCCGATGTGGTATAGCAAGGTGGATGCTTCCTTGTTCCGCGACTTGAAGTCGAATCATAGCCGGCTGGAAACTAAGGTGTCTGGTGCATAGTAAGTTTTGATATTTAAATTAATTTGCTAAATCTTGGCGGCTCAAGACGGCTCGGTGTCACACTAGCACTGCGGAAAAAGTTTGAGAAACACTGAGTGATTACCGAACAACACCCCTTTACCATCCATTTTTGGATTGGTTAATTCAAGATCAGTTTACCATCGTTGTATCAGAATGATGTTCAAATATCCGACAAGTAGGACAAGAAGGAAAACTCAGTCGTAAGTTAGCATCGAACACACATTTTTACTTAAGTAGTATGTGCTCTTGAAGGATGGCATTCACTTATCGCCAAGTTTGCACTCCTATAAGCTGGTTAGCACCCTCTTCCGTACCGCTTGCCTTGTGCGTAAGGTCGTCGCTGTCGTCTCCCTCTCCACCCATCTGAATGCCCTAAGTGAGGGCACATGAATAATGCCACCCTCACGATGGGTAATAAAGCACGGTAGTTTTGCACGAATCCCAAGGCACTTGACCGATGTTCTAACAGCTAGTGCACTTGAGAAAAGGTAATACAAATATTTTATTCCTGCAGCATCAAGATATGAAATAGGCAGTGAAGGTGTGCCAATATTCGGACATAGAGGCGAAATTATCATAGCCAAATGAACTACACGAATTGTCGACTGTTGGTAGAGACAGATAGGGATAAAAGATTCAAAATGAAACAAGCGGCTAATTTCAAGCTTTGCATTGAAAACAGTCCGCCTGTGATAAATATCTTGGCTAAATCGCCAAGTCCAACTGGACTGCATCAGATGGAGTACTTGCGACTGAACTTGGGCATACGATGCAAGTCGCAATTCACCACACGGTGAGTCAGCATGCCCTGTTGCATGAAGGCGAGTCCCAGATACTAGGAGTTCAGTCTCAAGATTAACCACTTCCAACTCCACTGACTTGTCAATTTACGTACCTCCGTGTCAGTGCAGGAGGATGCGCTTGTGCATGTGGGAAACAGCTCGTCAGAGCCTCTCTGCTGATTAGAGTTCAAGTTGAATGTTGTTTTCCATTGTGTAGGTCAATGGCTGATCGAAGAGCGCATTTGGATCATCTGCGAAAGCAGCTTGAACCCGAGGACTATCGCCACCATGGAATGGGCATAGGAGGACCGGCCAATATTGATCTAATGACACAGGTTAGCTATTTCACTATGCTACTTGGAATCCATATAAGTAGCTCGGTTAATTAAGAGGGAATGGTTGATAATACATCATTGGATTTTATGAGTATTGTTCAAAGTTCAAGGATAACTGGATTAACGAAATACATGTTTGTATTATATGCGTAAGGTTGGCATAGCTTTGACGTTTTTTGGATTGCATTTTTGCTGTTGAATACAATGAAGTCCTCTTCAGCTCATCAAAGATAGAAGAAAGTGATGTAAATGTGGTAAAAATGCATTGTGAGCAATATTAAAGTACTATTGAGCTATTCATTTTCAATGATCTCGTTACGGTATGCTTTCAACATTAACGTATGCCCAAATAAATTGGCGTTACTTTAATCCCGGCGGATTAACGGTGATAGTTGTAAATTCACAATTCCAAGTCTTTACCCAGAGTCCATCCTAATTTCAATGAATTGCGCATTTATTTGCAATTTCAGGATATCGGAGCTGCGGGCTTGGAAGTTCGTGACAGACGCGGCAAGAGAGCTCGCTTGGCGAATGTTTTCAGGAAGACGCGTCCACGAGACGTTTCTCCCGACGTCACAGGTGGATATTCGGGTAAGTTACTGGGTGGACTTCAAAAGATTTCAGTGAACCTCCACAAAGGAAATGTAGGTCTTAACTGCTTATTTTAGAAAATCACGGGCGATACCAATACTTAGCGCCCCAACTCTCCTGTTCTACCCCGGTATTGCAAATGTATAGCACGTGTTTAGCTTCAGCCAATCGTTCAACAGTGAAATAAACTTTGGGACTTTTAAGCTAGAGAACCTTACACGCTCTTCGTTTTTGAGCAGCACTTTACTTGGTTCCTTGGACAGTAGAATTGCTTGTCATAAGTTTATGAACCGCCAAATCGGCGTGCTTTTGCATAGATTGTCGCTGATAAGAAGTAATATTTAAACCGCTAGCCGAGCGAGTATTAGTCAGCTTGTATTTTGGACGATTAGCAGGTGCAAGCGGAGTAAGTCTAGTGAGTGGCAGTGCTAGCACTTCAGGCACAGTTGGAGGTAAGAAAGGCGACCCCGCAACCGCCAGTCAGACCTCTGCGGGAGCCCACGAAGGATCTCCTGGACCTACGGGAGAGGAATTTGAACTCCTTCTCGTAAGAGATTTACATTTGCATTGAAAATCGCAATTTTGATTGGACCAATCAGATTCAGGCACCATGAATTACTGACCAATCAAAAACGCATAGGTAGAGCTAATGACGATTTGCCAAAAAATTATTTCAAAGACAGTGCATGTTTCATTTTGAGCGCTTTGGAACTATAAGGGTAATCCTACGAAAAATTCAGCGAAATGTATCGAAGCTGTGAATTTTGATTTTTTAGTGTGTTAAGTACTTCAGAGAACCATCAAGATTGTTTGCTTGCCGATAAGTTCTCTTTTTAATTTGTCAAGTTCTAATCCCGCACCCTGCTTCACTCGATATTTTCGTTTCCTAAAATACATTCAACATATTTTTCAAAATTGACGATTATGCTCCATTACTCACAGCCCGAGCAATCCGCCTTGGACAATGCGATCGCTGACTTTATGGACGAGTTCGCATACACTGTGCTGATTCCTCCGGGCCAGAATCCCTGTCTAGTAAATGTCGGATGGGTTGGCAGTTATTTTAAAATCTCCAAACCCGCCTCCATAAGTGGTGGCAATCCCTTCCCCGTGGATCCCGATTTCAATGTCACTCAACTCGCTACTGCTCCTACCCCGACTACCAAGTCGACTGCGGAAGGGGACACGATGAGTGTTGTGAGCGAGTCGAGTGCTTCGGAGAAGACGTCGACTTCGGGCAGTGGAATGGAGACGGAAAAATTATTGAACTTTGCCGAGGTGCGACAAGTTGCTGTGTGTCTTCTGCATGACGACTTAACACTAAAGGTGAGTTCTAGCGTTGATCGGGTTGAATCTTATCCAACACGCCATCGCTGAATGGCCCTAATTTGCTCTTCTATCTGCCTCAATGGCTCGGTCCCTTCTAATCCATCCCCCTCTAATTAATCATGCACTCTAGTGCTAAGCCTTACTGTTGAAAATCGCTAAACATTCTTCAGTCGCATTCCACAGTTGACTCTTGCGCTTTAATCCTCTTTCGTCGTGCCTTCCTTCTCCCAGTCGGCAGTCGCGGAGCGCTCCTCCTTCCTCGTGAACGTGGGCGATTTGATCCAAAGGATCTCCACACCTGAAGACATTGGAAAGCGGGTGAGTCAGGGCTTGGCAGTGACCTGCTGGGTGGACACTGCCTCTGGAACTCTGGGTTTTCGGCTCAACGATCGCGACACACTCATTCGATTCCAGGCAAGTCAGCCCATCCCCAGATGAGCGCTTCATGTAACGGAGGCAGCTAGATTTTCCCATCCAACTCCATCTTATTTTCCTTTCCGTAGGACTTGAATTCATTAAAGTGCTCGAGAGGAACTTCACTTTTTTTTCCTTTTTCCTTTAACCTTTTGGCAGCATCGCCCTACTGATTGTTTATTTCAGTAGGCAACACCACTTTAATTGATCGGTTTAAAACCATTCCAGCATCAGAAAGAGGCGCTTGGAACTTCCAAGTACAGCAAGTCACATCATGGGCACTGTTTATTGTGGAAAAATTGTTTAAATAGGTGGAGCCCTCGACACACCTCTTCGCCGCCGTCTTTGTCCGTCCAACGGCCCGTGACTGTGTCCAATTCGAACTGGGCCGTCGGTCGCGTTACCACTTGCCGCTGACCGCAGGCATGCTGCGTCCGCCACGGCGTGCCAACATGCCGATGCCGCATCGACTCAATGTTCAAGCGATTGAGGTGAGGTTATCCCCCACTGCCAAGTGGTTATCCACTGTCATTTTTCAATGCGCTCTTCATTAAACTGACTTACAAGTTCACTGCCTAATGTGCCACCGTCAAAACCTCCAGCGTGTCCACTGGGCGCCAGTACCGGGCGAACAGTCGAAGATTCAGAGCATGAAGATGAGCGACCAACGGGGCTGGAGCATGCTGTTGGAGAATAGTGCACCCCGCCTCGCCATTCAACTACCTGAAGCGAATCGCTGCTTCTCTATTCTCGAGTTGGAGGAAATGCCAGACCTGTTAAAGTAAGCTATTCAGCAGGCTACTTTGCTTGGAAAAAGTTGGCTTTATTTCGGTATGACTTCATCTTTTTCAAGACCACTTATTATCCAGCTTTTGGCAAAACTAGTACATTCCAAAAAAGCAGCAATGACGCTTTCTTACAAATTTATCATTTGTGTCTGCTTTTGTTTTAGATTCCACGCAAAGACCCTGGCTCTCTACCGCGCTCTCTGTTGTCACGGCAATCACAATGTTGCTCAAAAGCTGACTGGTCACGTCGATCAGTACCAATTTCTCTACGTGATCCAGTCCAAATGTAAGCGTGCGGTCTTTTGCCATTTCTGACCTTCAAATGGAACGTTCCTGCTTTTTTACTGCTAACATTCTCCTACTTATTACAATTTGAGTAGCATTGCTTCCTTCCCGCATTTCTTAGACGTTCACGGTTCGCTGCGTTCGGAGTTTGTTAACCTCCTTCTGGCCATGCATTTGGATAGCCCAATGAAATTAAAACAGGTCACAGGAAGGGAGTTTATTGTTCCTCTGGAAAAGGATGATCTTGAGGTCACCAAGTCGCCCGCACATGTCCTCAAGATCGTCTACGACTGGGACCCGGATCACATTCCCGCTGTGAAGGAGCATCGTAGCATTCGACCGAAGCTCATTACTGATCCATACCTTCTAATGTAAGCCACGATGACAAAGTAGTTTGGTAGCTTGGGGCATTTTAGTCTGGAAAAGTGCAAAAGTCGGCTTTTGTGGAAGCTCAGTCGATGCAACTTTTTTTCAGTATGCCCTCTATTTAAAGTGTTTAAAAGAAAACCTTCCATTCCAGGCTAAAGCGACGCAGGAGTGAACGAATAAAGCTATCCGCAGTTTCGTAAGATTCGCCACATTTCCATCTCATTGACCCTTCGCGCATGGCTTCATTATCCACTCCACCTCTTTGCTTTAGGGTCGCCTCTTATGCGTCGTTGCTGGTTAATCACATGCTAACACTTCTGCACACACAAACACACCTTTACGCGACCCTCTTCTCATTTATTCCTTATCTTTTACCCAATGCAAATAGTGAAAGGCGCAGTTATAATCAAAGTTTACAAGTCGTTTAAAAATGTCGGAATCATTGAAACGCGCCAAGAGACGAAGAAATGGAGAGAAAGGGAGGTTCAAAGCATGAAAGTGCATGCAGGCTAACATTTTAAGTAACCTGTCTGCCATTGTTAACTGTTCTGTGTGGTTTGCTTTACACCAGTCCCGGAGCCGATGGAACAGGCGCGGGCAATTTCGCGATGCCGTCGGGAGGTGGAGAGGCTCAACCGGAGGCCGTGCTGAACGCTGCCATGGCTGCGGCGGGTCCTAGTGGACTTCTCAAGCTCTCAGATTGTCCCTCCTTCCCCCTGGACCTTCTCAAACGCCAAACATTGGATGCACTGATTGATATGGCTAACACTGGTGGACACGTTCGGGATCCATTTGGAGGCAACTTTGAGCACGCGTTGCTGTGAGGATCCAGTTTTGTCGATCACTTTATAACTTGTCGAGTTTGTGTGAGGTCGAAGGAACCACCACTGATGCGTTTCATCAAACGGTGCTCCCATCGATTGAAAATTACCTCCTTACTTTACTTGTAGACCACTGCTTCTGATCCTCAATCACCTACTCGTGATGGGTTCACTGGACGCGGCGGATTTGGCTACTGTTCTTGGACTCCTCAGTCCAAAACTCTTTCCAAACACACCCAGTTGGAGAGGTGAGGCAGTCTTTTGGGTGATTCCACACTTATTTTCCCAGAAAAGTTGCTCATTGAGATGATGAGAGAAAATTTGCTTAGGACGCAAGGAAGATCACAGGGCTGTAGCTGACCATGAGGTGGACTAACTCTAGAATCGAATGTTTTTCTCTCCTCATTCTAGTGACACCCATCACCGGTAGCCTGCTAAAATTGCCTCTACCAGAATCGGTTAAAATGGAGGTGTGTCATCTGTTCCATCACCTCTGCGACCTCCAACTGCGTCATCGCATTGAATGTATCGTCAACTTTGCCAACACTGCTGTCAGCGAAATTCAGAATGTGAGTGACTTGGTGATTTGAAAGTGAAGGAAACTGACTACCCGTTCTTATTCATGCCACTTGACTGAATTGATAGGACCAGATGCAGCGCTACTTGGCTATCAAGGTGGCAAATCTGCCGTCAGCGGTAGCAGCACCACGAACACGCGAGTTCCGCTGTCCGCCGAACGTGCAGATTCGCAACCTCCTCCATATGCCTGGTCCGGGTGGTCCTTCGGGCTTGCTTGAGGACCCTAGCTGTGCCTCTGCCACTGCCGAAAATGAGGCGATTTCGCCATTGGATTTGGCTGATACAAGTGATGATTTGACCGGTGATGGATACTCTAGAAACCCCTGTGCCGAAGAGATCAAAGTAGGCGTTGATCTTTGTCTGGAGTTTGAGAAGGGGCTTTGCTATACTAACGGCATTCCTTTCCCCCTTGTAGGATCTCATGCGTCTGTTTCACCATCGTCTAATGAACCATCTTGGCGTGGTCAAACCCGAAGTTGAAGACACCTGGGACTACGAGGGGGCCATTAAGATGCTTCAGGAGGCTGCTGCAGCAGGTCTCCAACAGCTCACACCGACATCCAATACAAGCACTGCTACCATCCCCAACGCCACTCCCACTAGTTTCACCGCCTCGGCGATGGCGGGCAGCACTCGGCCAACCACTGATGCCAGCTCAGTTCCCTCTAACTCAGAACAACCACAATCTGAGCTTACGGAACTCTTGAACATTCCAACTCTTCTTCTTCCTGAAGGTGTCGGTGATCCAGAATCTGGGGCTTCGGGTCCGCCTTCGGCTGTGAAGGCCATATGGAAATTGGTTTCCGGCTCCAGTGATGCTGGGAGCGACAGCATTGATGGTGGCAGTCGAACTTCTAGACAGCTGGCTCTTGGTGGACCGGAAGAATTGAAACAACACGGAAGTGAGTTTCTCTCGATGAAATTTCTGGTTACTATATCAAATACTTGATGAAATTTTTTTCTGTTTTTTGTAGGGAAATTGCATCAGCTAATTCTGGAGACGGTGAGCGACTGGGCTGGTAGCTCAATAATTGAGAATGTAGAGCTGATTCGTCAGATGTTCTACCTCCTCTACCGTCAGTATGGAGCTCTTGATGAGGCAAGTAGATCATCAAAAAATAATATTACTAAAGAGAATTCGGTTTTTGTAGAAAAGCTTTCTTTTTATCGTTTACAACAGCTTCGACAGGGACTGACACGGACCTACGCTATCGGAAATCGGTCGAAGGAAGATGTTTCACGCTTGTTGCGTTCCCTTGGAAGAATTCGTTGTCTTCTTGGTGTCCAAGTGGGTGCAAACGAGGAGATATTGTTGAAGAACTGCCTCTGGTATGTGCTATGACCTGGTGTCGCGCATTGTTTCTTCAATTACGCACTTTTTACCCATCTGGTATCCACATCTATCCACAGGGACATAATGAACAATAACGTCTTCTTCCAACATCCTGATTTGATTCGGGTGCTAGCAGTGCACGAGACGGTGATGCAGTTGATGGTGCACACTCTCTCCAAGGCCTCTCTCGACTCGCCTTCGGTTGCTGCTACCGCCGCTACTACTGCCGCCTCTACGGCCTCGGAGCTGCAACACCAGCAGCAGCATCAGGGCTCGCAGTCGCCGCACTCCACTACCGAGGATGCACTCTTGCTGCGTCGTCGGCAAGGCTCCGGGGGAGGCTCTGGTCTACCCGCATTGATGGAGGAGGGTGAAGAAGCTACACTAAGTGGTATGTTAATTGCTAGTGATAAGTGATCAAATTTTTTAATGACACGAATGATCAACTGCTTGCGATAAAAGCCACTGCGGATAAAGTGCTGGAAGAAGGGAGTTGAGCGTTTTAAATGATATAAATTCAATTTGACTTACGAAGTTAACTCATAGTTCTCTACCGTCGATTGTTACTGTTTTTTTTTCAGGTTCTAATCTGGGCCGAAATGTCTCTGTCGGTCCAACCGAGATGGTGGTTCAGTGCTGTCGCTTTCTTTGCTACTTCTGTCGCACCTCCTGGCAAAACCAGAAAGCCATGTTCGATCATCTCAGCTACATGCTGGAGAATTCTTCCATGCTGTTGGGTGGGTGTCTAGCTGCACGCAGGAAGTCCACTCCACGTCATCAACAATATTACCCAATCTTTCTGCCTTCCAGCTCGTCCCAGTCTGCGAGGCATCTGTCCCCTCGATGTAGCCTATTCCTCTCTAATGGACAACAATGAATTGTCATTGGCTCTGCGTGAGAAGCAGTTGGAGAAGGTGGCAGTTTACCTATCGCGCTGCGGTGTGCAGTCGAACGCGGAGCTGTTGACCAAGGGATATCCGGATATTGGATGGGATCCTGTGGAGGGCGAACGCTTTCTAGACTTTTTGAGGTTCACTGTGTGGGTTAATGGTGAGTTCAGGGCGAATTACTGCTGGGAGCGCTGAGGCGGATCTGTTCAAGTCCTTAAATTTTTAATCGCCTCTCTATTTATCACTTCCATCTGACCCTTTAGTCGTCTAACATATTCGTGATTTCTGCCGAATTTGAGTTTTCGTAGTGGTCAGCTATTAAAAGAAGATTTAAAGCTCAATGCATGTCTCGAAATTTTCTTTCAGGTGAAAGTGTGGAGGAGAACGCGAATCTAGTGGTCCGTCTCCTCATCCGTCGCCCCGAGTGCCTTGGACCGGCCCTTCGTGGCGGGACTAAGTCGGTGCCGAGCCGTCGCCAACCCCTCAACTCCCAATCTGTCGGTCAGCCTGGAGTCATCGGCAGTAGTGATGGTGGTGGTGGTGGTGGTGGTGGTGGCGACAGCGAGGGTATGGATCAACTCGCTCCACCTGGTAGCCCTGAAATCTCCGGTGGTGGCGCCGGAAGTGGTGCTGGAGGTGTCAACAGTGCCGGTAGTACTACCGGTGGTGTTGGTGATGACGCGCACTCCACTACTGCATCAAACGCAAACTCTGCCTCGTCTTCGGCTGGTGGTGGTCTCCTAAAAGGTAAAAGTGGATTGGGTTGAAGAAAGGGAAACTTAGTTCCTCACCTTGATGAACCTGATTCTTTGATAAAATTCCAACTGTGGAACCGAGTTGAAGCTTCAATAGTCATCTTGGACGTTCATTCGTTTTCACCTCGTAATCTAGGAATCAAGGAGGGCATAGTAATGTCTGCCCAGATCAAGTTGGTCAAAATGGCTATGGACGCCGAGGCTCAGGGTTTGAATCCCGAGGATGAGGACATGGGATGGAGAACGGTGTTAATGGATTACGAAGATTGCAATCTCTTTGCCCCATTGCCCTACAACTTCAGCAACCTTCCGGTGAGTTGACTAAACTAGGATAAGTAAAATCCCTATTTACTCGTGGAAAACGTCAGCAGTGATGACTTCTTTGTCATCTACAGCCGGAGGAAGATGAAGACTATGTTGACTTGGGTGCCGCAATACTCACCTTCTACTCAGTTTTGGTGGATCTTTTGGGTCGTTGCGCTCCCGAATTGGACGCTTCCAAAAGCGAATCAGTGAGAGGTCGCGCGATTCTGCAATCCCTCGTCTCGATGCAGGATTTGGAGGGAGTGCTCTCGTTGCGGTTTATCCTTCCCCCACCGAAATTGGAAATGCAGGTTAGTGGCGGAAACGGACTCGTGGTTAAACAAAACGAAGTTGCTAGCTGATGTGGCAAATTTTCCCTGGAATTCCAGCACTCCCAATTCAGCTTAAAACAATATCATGGAAAAGATTAAATGATTGTTCATACCTAATGATCACACATCAATCTTCCTCAATCCTCGTCCCTAGATAAATGCCGAAGGCCTTGAGCAGTGGGTGGACAGATCGCCAATGCCTCCAGGTCTCCTGCCTGAGCACAAAGCGGCTGTTGTGCTCTTCATGGAACGGGTTTATGGTCTCACCGATTCGGGCACCTTTGTCCGGCTGTTGGAAAATGCATTCCTTCCTGATATGCGTGCAGTCACGCTACTTGATTCTGTAAGTCGTGCCGAATCCTCGCTTTCGGTAACGAGGGAGCCAACTTTTGGCCTTTAAATGACCCTCCATTGGCCACTCCATTCTTCATTTTTAGGCACAACGCGGCGTCACCGCGAGTGACATGACTCTGGCATTGAATCGGTACATCTGCGGTTCTGTCTTACCCCTACTAACTCGCTACGCCCACTTCCTCGCTGTGAACGAAGTAACTGCTGGCCTACTTGAATCCACGCTCCACACCGCCTACCGTCTAGCTGCCTGCCGTTCGATAACCAACAACCAACGGGACGTGGTTAGCGACTTTCTTGTTGCGTTGGTCGAGCACATTCAGCCTTTTTCGATGACCAGTCTCATTCGCAAGATCGCCAAGAATATGCGTACTGTTGGACGTGAGGTCGCTGCAAATTCACTTCTACTTAACTACGTTCGACGAATGTTTTTGCACATGCATCATTTTTCCTTCTTTTCAGTCGGTGGTATCCCTACGTGTTTTGACCACCTTCTATCAGCGATTCGGATCCTACTACAGCTCCGAGGGTTGGACTGCTGAATATTCAAGCGGTGGGGGTGAATCTAAAGGTAGTGGTGGTGTCGGCATTGGTGGGGGTAGCAGCGGAGGGGCGTCAAAACCAGGCGGGACGCAAAGAGTCACGGTAGCGGGTAATGCCGCCATGCGAGACCTAAGTGATACCTCGTTTGTTCGATCAACGGCTGCCGGAATGACTGCAACAGCAACAGAGGAGGAGAAGAACCTCACGGCAGAGCTCTTTAGTCTTATATTTAACAACCTCTCGTGTCGCCGATATGATGCGGAGTTGTATGTCTATGCGTTGCCGTGTCTGACAGCAATCGGTTGTGCACTGCCGCCCGATTACTGCTCGTCGCATTGGGATGCGCAATCGAGGTTAGGAGATGATACCATGGGACTCGATGGTTAGTTTCGTCGACTTGAGATTAAAAATTTCTGTGAGAGGGCTTTGATTGAGGTATATGTTATTATTATCAAATTTCGGTGTTTACTTACCCAATTATAACGGTAACTGATCAAAACGTCTTGAGTAACTGCAGTTAGTCAACACATTTTACAAAATTTTCAACTTGCAGTTTCTGTTCATCCTGGTGGACCAGACAGTGCGGCAGACTTGCGGGGATCCAACCAGCAGCACGAGACCTTCATACCCACTCCTCTTGTAACATCATCAGTAAGTTTGCTCAAATGCTATTTTCCTTTACAACTGTTGCGGTTAGTTTGTTTGTTCCTTCGATATTTTCAGCAAAGGCTTTATTATAAATGCGAGATCTGATTTTATGGTAACTTTTTACGGCCATCGCTTATCAATCTAGAGTAACTGGTGTGTAAGATAAAGGATAAATTTTGACCTTATTTTAACTTTGGTAGCTGACGCTAATTTCCATCGCAGGACTTTCTAACCGCGGTTTTAATTTTTACCAATAATATTAGTAGAATCCATCGTGATAAGCCAATCAGATTTCAGCATAAACCGCAAAATCTAGCGATCTTATTGGCTAGTCCCAGTTATCGTCCTCTCTGAGATACGATCTAAACATTAACATTTAGCCTAGATTTCTACGTTTTCTGTTGAAGAAAACAAGTTTATTCATTTGTGTGAAGGTAAAGCTTAATCCATAAATGATGGATTTTTCATAAAATCTAATATTTCGCCCATCATTTGATTGGGTGTTCGCAGTATGACTATGATTGCTATGTAGGCCATTTTCTGTATGTTATCTATTTATTTTCACAATCAACACTTTCATGGGTTTTGTAGACGTCTATTGGTTTTCAAACATTTTTTCTTGAGACTACTTTAAAGAAGCATTCATAGCCGAAAGTGGAAATTATTCCTTTCTCCCGCTTTCTCTAAATTTAAAATGCTTACGTGCTAGAACAGAATAACTGCCAGAGTGGACGTGTTTTGGATTTAAAAACAATCTCACTATTCTTTTCATTCGCTTTTGCCTCTCTATTTCTGTTTATTTTCTTTACTGGTTCTGAGACCCCACCATTAATAAAAATGATGCTAAATTCAGTGTATTGGTGATTTTTCTACACAGTAAATATAAAACCCATGAAACAAGTAGAGTTTTGTATTTATCAATCTAATATCCCGTAATCACCTACCCCACTTGCTCTGCACCTCAGATGGCATCATACCATCTGACCAATGGCATGAAGCCGCTTCCTGTGACGTGATTGGTTGGATGCATTTGCAGATTAAGCTGCCAGCGGCATTGAGCATTCTGGTTGACCAATTCGCCAAGCACTGTCATGACACTTGGGCGCAGGAGTTGGTGGATCAAGGCTATGTCTACGGATTGACACTGGACGAGGCGCGACGCACCCATCCTAACATACGATCTTATCATTCGCTATCCCAACGGGTAGGTTCTCTGATGTCTCTCTACATTCATTCAGCTGTCTTTCCCATTTGTCGTCCATCCCCTCACCTCTTCACATCTTCGTCTCAGATCCATCTCAAATTCATTAAATCCAATTTCTCATATCTAGTCGCCTCGTTAACCAATCCCTCAACATCACTCACCAATCTACCTGTTCAGCTTAGATCTATCCCCTACTTCTCCTTACCCTTCCATTCATTCCTGTAAGGGATTAACTGGTTGTCCACCTGTCTTTGCAAGTCACTGAATAACTGACTATCTGTCCAGCCATCTTCTCGTTTACTCATCCGTCATCCTGTGGATTTCTAACTCTTCAACTTCTGCCCCGCGTTCTTGGGTAGCGACCTTACTCACTATCCAACTGGACGCGATGATCGCATTTTTGCACGCCCTTACCCATCTTTAGGATCAAATGCGCTACATCCAGCCGGTGACAGAGACTCTACGTGCGATGCTCGCTCTCGGGTGGACTATCGATCCTTCGGGAGTATGCCACGAGGACGATGGAACCGGACTGGGTCTTCGTCGAAGACAATTCATCCACAGTGTGAGGATTCCATCCATTTGACTACTGCTTTTGCAAAATTTGATCAATTTAAATCATCCTGAGTGATCACACACTACTACGAACCCGACAGTGCTCCTAGGCGTAATCGTAATCAACCATGGGTTCTTTGTCTACTTATTTATATATGAGTAGAATGGCACCGCCCAAATGGTGCTATGTCCCATATTAGTAGCGCAAGTGGCTCCTTGTCAAAATCATCCCCACCAGAGCCTTGGTTGCCGACCAGGAATGAAAGTCCTACAAATTCTTTGGATTCTAGCAAACTGAAAGTCCACAGGGATACATTCCAGCTCCAAAAGACCTTCACGGGGTTAACGTAACTCGAGAATTAATTGACTTGGCCGAACGACTGGCTGACAATGCTCATCAGATCTGGGCAAAGCAGAAAATGGAAGAACTTGAGGAAATAGGTGAGTCACTACTGCTTGTATCGTTTGGTGAAAGTGACCAATTAGGAATGTGAGTCTAAATGCAATCACTGTCATTCTGCCTTTTCTTTTTCCTAGGTGGCGGTGTTCACCAACTTTTGGTGCCCTACGACATTCTGACCGATCGTGAGCGCAAACGCTACCGTCGCCTAACTCATGAATTGATTCGCTACCTCCAATACTGGGGCTATCGCCTCTCCTACAAACCAACCAATCAGCAGGCGGATACCACTAAAACTGGGACGGCGACGACGACGGCAACCGCCGCGCCAAATGCAATCAAACAATTCGCTGGCGAACGGGGTGAAGGTGAGTGCGGGCGCGAAGATGGGCTTGGTGCGGAGGGGGGAAGATGGAGGGGGAGTTTGTTTGCTAATGGGAAATCGGGTTCGAGGTGAGGGGGGACGCCGACGCGTGGCAGGCTGTCACTCCATGAAGGGTCTTCTGGAATTAAAATTCATTGCTTTTTATTGTCAAAGATGACTAATTCCACAATCTTTACTTTCGCACGAGAAATGTTGACATTCAATTGCTTCTGTATAGGTCATCCTTCAAGCCGATTCGCCTATGGTCTGCTGTCGAAGTTGTTGGATTATGTGGAGGGCGCCATGTCAACGGTTCGTGAGGACAAGCCGAGTCGTATGTTCAGTCGACACCAAAACCTTACACAAACCAGCGAGGATATGAAACTCCTCGTGAAGGTCGTTTTGCCCCTTCTGGAGCGCTACTTCTACACTCGCAAGTCCTACTTCATCGACCCCTACTCGGGCGCGTCGATTGAGGAGAAGAAGATGGCCACGATGTGAGTTTGGAATTGAAGTCGATCTATGGAGGTCTTAAAGAGAATAGATGCATGTAATCATTTAATCTGACTGAAATGGACCCAATTCAACCAGCTATTCTCCTTTCCTTTACCTCCAGGCTCTTCACCAAGCTCTTCACTCTTTTGCGCTTGAAGACTCGCTGTTTCGGTGCCGACGTCAATGTGACCGTCTCCTGTCTCAAATGCCTCATCGAGTGCCTCGACATCAAAGCCATTGTGAAGATCAGCTACGCGGAGGACTTTGTTCGGGTCCGTCTCATGCCATTCTTCTCATTCTGCGCGGACGATTTGAATCTCATCATCCGAAATCTCAACTCTGGGAGGTACTCCCATATCAAGGTGGGTTAGCAAACCAACAAGTAGGTGATTTCTCCTTGTACCTGCTTCAGTTCCACCGTTCTGCTTTGCCAGGGCACTATTCGACGTGGGGCTTGCAGCATCGACTACCTCCACATGATCCTCCTACCTACACTGAAGACGATGTTTGAACACATTAGCAAGACAGGAGTGGGTGAGGACCTGCTTTTGGGTCATCTGCAGGTCACTTGTTACCGCATTCTCAATGCCCTCTACTTGTTGGGAACGACTGGTCGAAAGCACGCCAATCGACCCGAACTGATAGAAGAGCTGAATCGGTGAGAAGGACGTTTTCACCTCGCATGATATTGTTGCTTCTGAAAGAGAGTTGATGGGTGGGTTTTATGTACCCTCTTTTAGACACCGACCAATGCTGGGTGAATGTCTGGCTGCGCTGACCACCTGTTTCCCGGTGGCTTTCCTTGAGCCCGAATTGAGCGCTCACAATCCAAGATCGATTGCATATAACACAGAGGAGGCTGACTACACCTTCGAAGCTAGAGGTAAGTCCGTGTAAACCAACTTGCCAGATTTATCAAATGGCCGTAATCAGTGTCAGGAAAAATTGACGCCTTCAAGGGTTGAGCAGTACCTTCCATCCCCTGACGTCACTTCTGCCTTTTAGACCTGCTTCAAAAGATTGGCAAGACCCTGCCCTCCCTCCACAAAATCATCGATGACATCGTCCACCTAGCCGAAGCCGGTTCCAGTGGCACTCAGGAGCCCCATCTCATTGAAGTCACCCTCCCAATGTTATGCTCTTACCTGCCGGTCTGGTGGCGCAAAAACCTTGCTCAGCGACAATACGCGCGCCGTCGACCAGGCTCAAAGGCGGCCTCCTTCTTCCCCGACAATGAGGAGTTTCTAGCCGCCGTGGATGCTGAAGGTGAAGGGTTGCTTGAACTTGGAAGTGGTGGTGGCAGTGGAGGTGACAGCAGCAACGGTGGTGGAGACAATACTGATGATGACGNGCCAGATTTATCAAATGGCCGTAATCAGTGTCAGGAAAAATTGACGCCTTCAAGGGTTGAGCAGTACCTTCCATCCCCTGACGTCACTTCTGCCTTTTAGACCTGCTTCAAAAGATTGGCAAGACCCTGCCCTCCCTCCACAAAATCATCGATGACATCGTCCACCTAGCCGAAGCCGGTTCCAGTGGCACTCAGGAGCCCCATCTCATTGAAGTCACCCTCCCAATGTTATGCTCTTACCTGCCGGTCTGGTGGCGCAAAAACCTTGCTCAGCGACAATACGCGCGCCGTCGACCAGGCTCAAAGGCGGCCTCCTTCTTCCCCGACAATGAGGAGTTTCTAGCCGCCGTGGATGCTGAAGGTGAAGGGTTGCTTGAACTTGGAAGTGGTGGTGGCAGTGGAGGTGACAGCAGCAACGGTGGTGGAGACAATACTGATGATGACGACGATGAGGAGAAGGGATGGGGTGCGGCCACCGGTCCGATCACCACGGTGACAGCGGATCTGATGAACCGTGTTTTGGGATCAGTGTTGCAGTTGATCCAAAATAATATTGACAATGGCAATGCACCGTGGATGACGAGGATCGCAAGTAGGTTCTGGTGGCGAGACTCCTGAAATTTACTTTCTTACCCCACGATTCGAATTATATTCCATTGGTTGTGTTCGCAAGACAAACCCATGTAGGCGGGTACAGAAGGGCTAAGAGGTGATGGGCGTGGNAGGAGCCCCATCTCATTGAAGTCACCCTCCCAATGTTATGCTCTTACCTGCCGGTCTGGTGGCGCAAAAACCTTGCTCAGCGACAATACGCGCGCCGTCGACCAGGCTCAAAGGCGGCCTCCTTCTTCCCCGACAATGAGGAGTTTCTAGCCGCCGTGGATGCTGAAGGTGAAGGGTTGCTTGAACTTGGAAGTGGTGGTGGCAGTGGAGGTGACAGCAGCAACGGTGGTGGAGACAATACTGATGATGACGACGATGAGGAGAAGGGATGGGGTGCGGCCACCGGTCCGATCACCACAGTGACAGCGGATCTGATGAACCGTGTTTTGGGATCAGTGTTGCAGTTGATCCAAAATAATATTGACAATGGCAATGCACCGTGGATGACGAGGATCGCAAGTAGGTTCTGGTGGCGAGACTCCTGAAATTTACTTTCTTACCCCACGATTCGAATTATATTCCATTGGTTGTGTTCGCAAGACAAACCCATGTAGGCGGGTACAGAAGGGCTAAGAGGTGATGGGCGTGGCCGCAGAGGCTGAAGTCCATGCAAGCGTTAACTTTCAGCTTTCTCACTGCTACCACTACAATGCAACCGGATATTTGGGGGACGCGGAGATGTTTGAGCCGAGAGTCCGCCATCGATATTACAGGTAGTGAAGAAAGTTGGTCAAAATACCAGTTCTTAGAAACAGAAAGGTGTCATTTGTGCCTAACAATATGTCATCGAAGGTACCAGTACCGCCGTTTTCCATCACGTCCTTTTTGATGCCTCTCTAAAGCGCGAACGCAACCCATTGTTGGCAATGCAACCGTCGACATGCTTGGGAAGTACTTCCTCCCCGTCTCAGAGCGCCTCTTGGATCAGGCTTTCGCTGTGCAAAGTTGGGAGAGACGTCTGGGTGAGAGATTGTCATTTTCATGTGTTTTCATTTCTCCTCACAAGCTGATCAAAACGCTGCNCGTCTCAGAGCGCCTCTTGGATCAGGCTTTCGCTGTGCAAAGTTGGGAGAGACGTCTGGGTGAGAGATTGTCATTTTCATGTGTTTTCATTTCTCCTCACAAGCTGATCAAAACGCTGCCTCAATTACCCCTATCCAGGTAACGAGACAGACAAAGAGGGGGATTTGACAGCTGCCTGCGAGTTGCTAGTTCGCAACATGTTTGCTCTGTATCCCCTCCTCATCACCTTCGTCGACCGATATCGTACCGAGTGGCTTAAGCAGCCCACCGTGGAGACGGATAGACTCTTCAGCGCTGTTGTCTATCTTTTCCTTATTTGGAATGGCTCCCTGGTAGGCAATATTACAGTNCCAAACGAGAGGAGGAGACATTTGTTGGAATTCATGAGTTGGATACTCTGGCGCTAATAATGCCGACTGCAGAAAGAGGCTCGATCTCTACTGATGTTGAGCCTCGCACCCTCTCTCATCATCACACTAGATCTGGTCAGTTCAGATTTGCTGGTTGTGNAGAGGTAAACATTCTCCCTAACCTGTGTTCTTTTATTTTTCACAGGAAAGGCGCCGAAAAAAAGTTTCACTAGTCTAATGGTTGCTTCAATAAAGCGGCTTCTTCCAATTGGTAAGTTGCTACACGCGTCTTAGCTACAGAGGTACGCATCCTCCACCTTCCCATTGCTCCCTTCTACCCCTTTCTTAGGTCTATGCGTTCTCGGTGGCAGGCAGCAAGAACTGGTCCAAAGAGCTAAGCGGATGTTCCTAAAGGTTAGCTTACCTTTCCCTCCAAGTCATTATTACTTACTTTATAAGCAAAATTTTATGTCTTGACGGCTGACTTATCTGCCAGTTAATTGCCCTACTGAAATAGTGAAGAGGGTCAATCTCCAATCGGGGGTTATTCATTTCTCCTTTACTTACTCTTGCCTATGCGCAGAGATCAAACGCGCCGGTAATTCCGCTAACTTTGTTTGCCACTCGTTTTCATTTTTTTCGATTTCAAACATTCGCTTCTTCCGTTTCATCAGTCTATTTATTCCCATGTATGTACTACTCTATTATCCATTCAGCATACCGACACCAAAGGCGAAATGAGCACGTATTTTGCTGATTCTCATCGACAGGTGATGTAGTGACTGGTGCTGGCAGTAGTCATATTTGCATGGCCAAGTTAGATTTTCATTTTATAGCCTTCTAATTAGCTATTTTGTGTGTTTTAGTATCCCCTCCTCTCCCTCTCCCCTAGCTGCATTTCAATTGGTTAGAGTTGTTGTTACTAGACGTCCTCGCATCTGATTGGGCGGGTTGCTCACCGACTTTACCTTCTTACCCATTTTCAGCATGAGGTGGAAGTTGACATCATAGAGTACCTTCGATACGCCCTAGACAAGGACGATGAGGTGAGTGCTATTCGTGTGTGCCAAAGCAGGGCTCTTCCATCCCATCATGTTGATTGTTGAATGCTTTTAGTCGGAGACGAAGACGTACCGATGGCAGAAGCTGCTATATCGCAAGATAGATCGAATGATTGCTCTGACCGGATGTCACGACGCCCTGGGTGTATCCACGAAAGAAGAGGTCATCAATCGCATAATGACCTTGGCCAAGGTCATGCATGCGCTCTACCTCGTCAGCGTAAGTAACCAATGCTGTGGAGATGACTCATTAAGTAGATGATGGGCCGCATGGATTGGGTATTTCCTGCCTTCAAATTGTCAGTACGAGGCGTAGAACAGTGTGGTAATCCCGAAAGATGCTCTAGAATTCGTTGGCGTCGCCCCTTGACCTTATCCATCTTCGGCTTATCCACCCATTTATTCCAGATCTGATTGCCCATTTTGGTGGATCCACTAAAGTGTGCTTCCATGAGCCTACTCTTTTCAATCAACTAGTTATTAATCCCTCCTGGATCCGTCCATTCATTCATTGTGCTTCTATCCATCTAGTCACCCTGAATCCATTCGTCGGAGGTCTCTACTTTATGCCTCCCTTTACTATGGTTGCCTTCACAGCTCTCAAGTCAGTGGGTTTGCTCCGAATCCGCTTATCTTGGCCTCTTCCAACTATCAGAAATCATCCATCTGCCATTTCGTCTCCACGGCATCTACCCCTTTCGTATTTGCGCATCCGCTTATGGTCCAACCTTGGTGTATGATGTCTTTTCAGTCCATAGACCTGGTTGAACTGGTTCTCACTTATTTTTGTGGTGAAAATGACTTTTCATCAGGACCGTGGGGGAATTTAAAGCCTTTTACTTTGGAGCTTGAAAAGTCAATAAATTTCCAACCTAGACGCGGTTTTAATGTCTTAAAAGTCCACTCCTCTTAATAGCTGGCATGCATAGTATCAGGTATCCATTTGTTCGCGTTGGCATTGTGTTTGGGCAGCTTTTGTGAGCACGCTCTCTAGCACAATTCACCTGCCGATCTACTTCCTTTTTCACCAGCATGTTGTTCCAACAATCCTGAACCGAGGCGCATGGAAGAAGCTCGTTTCAACGCAGCGCAAGCGTGCAGTAATGGCGTGTTTCCGAATGCAGCCATTTTATGCTCTGCCACGTCACCGTGCCATAAATCACTTCCTTATGGCCTACCATGATGGGTGGTTGAGTCATGAACAATCACTAGGAGTTCAGTTGATTGAGGAAATCACGGGAGCCTCACCGGAGGAGAAAACTCTATCTGCCGCTAACGCTCCAGTCCCTACCCCTATTGCTGGAATGGCAAATTCCGGTTATTCTGGTGATGCTGGAAGTGGTTCTGCTGATGCTACGTCGACGAATTCCGGCAGTGGTGGTGGAAGTGGAGATAATGGGAGCATGTCGATCGTCGCGAAAGCTATCATAGAGACCTCTATGTATTCCGACTCCTCAGACGAAGGTGGGTTGACACGTCGTCCAGATTCGAATAGAGTCAAATTACTGTGGTGGTCTAAGTAGCAATTATTTGTGATCATAATAGACAATATCTCTCTCTCGGGTGGAAGTGGAAGCGACGGTGGGGGTGGCGGAGGTGGGGGCGGTCCAATCACCTCATCATCATCTGCTCCTGCGACCAACGAACAGGTAGAGGATGGTGCAACGCCGACAGAAGGGGCTGAGCATTCGGTGTTTGCGACAGACTACTGCGCCACTCCTGATCCTTTGCGTCAACTCCTCACTGCGCTCTGTCGAACTGCTATGGACCAGGCGCCTGACGATCCGCTCTACCTAGCGTTCGCGCACATCATGGCCAAGGTATGCGTTCTCTTAATGAAATGGTTGCGAGACGGTGTAAAAAAGGCAAATCTAATTGGAAAAGCCAACTCTTTTCCCCAAAACTTGCCTGACACTTCCCCACCTTCTTTGCTTTTAGAGCTGCTCGGGTAAGGACGAGGACGATGAAATTGGTGGCGGTAGCGGTGGTGGTGGGGGTGACGAGGGCTCAGCAGAAGAGGGCGAAGGAGAGGAGGGACCCACATCACAAGAACAGGAGGAGCAGAAGCAGCGTCTTCTCTTCGAACAAAATCGCCTCTCGGATCGTGGTGCTGCAGAAATGGTTTTCCTCGAGCTTGCCGCCTCTAAAGGTGACATAATTTTGCTTGATAAAACCGCTTTACCGGTACCCAATTAATAGCGATGAATTGGCGACTTTTTTAAGGCGAAGCCACACCGGTGGCGACGGCCTCTGTGGAGTTGGGCATAGCAATTCTCCTGGAGGGGAATGTTTCTGTGCAGAATCGAATGCTTGCATACTTGGCGGAGAAACGTCTCACGGGCTTCTTTACGAGCTTGGCTGGACTCATGCAGAACTGCTCGGTGTTGGATCTTGATACGTTTGAAAGGTCAGTCTTTGCTCTCGTTTCGAGTAATTGAGATAAATCAGGTACGTGATGTCGCCACTTTTCTTTTCTACAGATGTCGAAAGGCTGAAGGACTGGCAGTAGGTTTGTCAGACATGGAGGGCATCACGACTCTCTACGATGCAGATTTCACTTGCAAGATCTTTCGACTTCTCCAACTCATGTGCGAAGGTCACAACTCAGGTAATCAGCACTCAGCAGTGGATGGTGATAGCAATCCGAGTGGAAGTTGGTGCCTGTAAAATTTTATCGAATTGTCGTATGATGTATGCAAAAAGCTGAGAGGCCTTGAAAATAATCATTACGGAGCCTCCGATTTTTCTTTTTGCAGCCTTCCAGGACTATTTGCGTACCCAGTCAAGCAATACGACTTCGGTGAATCTGATCATCAGCACAGTGGACTACTTGTTGCGTCTACAGGAGTCCATCATGGACTTCTACTGGCACTTCTCCAACAAGCCTGTCATTGATGACTCGGGTCGTACAAACTTCATCAAGGCCATCAAAATTGGCAAACAACTCTTCCGTACGCTCACAGAATACATTCAGGTGGGTGAAGTAGACCTCTCGATTGTTTTCAGACAAAGTAGCTGACGATACGACTTAAAAATAAGGATTTTGAGTCTAAAATGCTTTCAAAAGCTTCCTTGTTTCAGGGTCCTTGTCAGGGCAATCAGCACGCGTTGGCCAACAGCCGGTTGTGGGATGCTATCTCCGGCTTCTTCTACCTATTCGCGCACATGCAGGACAAGTTGAGCAAGGATCCTGAACAGCTGGACCTTCTGCATGAGTTTCTCAACCTCCAGACGGAGATGATGATTATGCTACTCTCCATGCTGGAGGGCAATGTTGTGAATGGATCTATTGGACGTCAGATGGTTGATACACTTGCCGAGTCCTCGGCAAATGTTGAAGTGAGTGACAACTCTCGAAGAAAGGTGCTTATGTAGTGGATGAGGGGGAATCGAGGAAATCAGACAAGCAGTTGGTGTTGAGGACTGTAAGAAAGCATGAAAGTTATTCGCCTTTCCTTATTCAGCTCTGTCTTCTGTTTTGATCCTCCCCAGCCCTCGCATGTTGTGGTATGGAGAGGAACCAGATCTTCGGCTATTGCTTATTCCTACAGAAAGGCTGTGGGACAGTTAACCTGGGAGGCAAGAACAAGAAGTAATCGCACTTACCTGATAGAGCAAAGATTTCTTGTAGTCAAACATACAAGTTCTTCCAGAGTACTGTCTCTGGGTAGTCTATCGCCTTAAAAGCCAGCCAAGCAGCAGTGAGAAGGCTTTAAATTCTGTCAGGAGTGATGCATTTCGTAGGTATTAGTAGAATGAGGGTATTGTGTCCTCATCTTATCGTTGCCATTACGGCGAGGTGGATGCCCAAATTCTCAGCCTAGATTCCCATCATTGTGTCGAATGCTGTTTCTGACTTACATTCCTCTTCTGCTTTTAAGCTCACTTTGACCTTCTTCGACATCTTTTTGCGGATGAAGGAGATTACAAATTCCGACGCCTTTTTGGTGAGTTCTACCCAACCTTACGTCTTGGAGGTTGACAGCCTGGTCACCCTTGAAACCACACTTATTTCCTCTTTCCTTCTAAAGGCTTTTGACGTTAATAAAGACGGATGGATCTCGCATCGAGAGTTCCGAACTGCCTTGGAACAACAGAAGTCTTTAAACGAGTGAGCCCTACGTCTTCAAATGTCACTTTGATAATCTCACCAAGTGACGGTTTTCTATCACTTTTTTTGCTGTCTGTAGAGAGGAAATTACCTACATAATGGGCTGTGTGGACGCCAATTTGGATGGAAAAATTGACTTCCAGGAGTTCACGGAACGCTTCTACAATCCAGCTCGTGATATTGGTTTCAACGTGGCGCTGCTGCTGACAAGCCCCTCTTAGCATATCCCCGGTGATATTTTTGGTAAGCGGTGCTGCGGGAATAAGGCAGCATTAGTGTTCTTCTAGACTTCGAANCTTTCCTTCACTCGGTGGTGGGCGAGAGTGGTGATAAGGAGAAACTTGAGTGTTTTGTCAACTTCGCCGAGGACACCATCTTCGAAATGCAACATGCTCAAGGCATCAGTGGGGATGACGAGAACTTGCAGATCAGTCGGGTAGGTTCATCCAACCAAAGCAGTCGTGAATTATCTCCGACTTCGTCGATTTTGCCATTGTTTTTACGTTATGACAACTGTGACTACTTCAGATTTGTCCCATTCCATGAAAGGCAACTGGCATCACGCTGGAACGAGGAATCTGAGCAGCGAAATGAATTTCTGACCATCCAAGCATTAAGTGTATCAAGTACAAGAAAATCGAAGAAATCAAATTTTCCCATCAAAATACTCAGCACTTTCCCATGGCTCCCTGATGGATAATCAATATATTGGATCTGTGGTTCCCATGAAAAGCAGTGACCAACGCAAAACTTAACTCCACTTTCTTTTATTGCCCACTTTAGGTCGTAGCTGTGCGCAATCTCCTCGAGGCCACTCGACTCTCCTCCGTCTTTGCATTCCTTGGCACCCTCATCTCCTTCCTTAGTCCCCACCATCTATGGAAGTGTTGGTGCAGTCTCCGACAGATGTCATTCGTGGATGTCATTACAGATATCCTAGGCCTCATTATCGGTCTCATGATCGGAGCTGTGCGTCTGGTGAAGGGAGTTATTGGCGTTGTGGGTCGTTTTGTGATCGCATTGACGTCGGATCCAACTGAAAAAGCCCCGACAGCCTTAAAACCACCGCCACCATCGCCAACGGCTCAGTCGATGAATTTAACAGTGCCGCCGAGTGTCAGACGGAACCAAACGGCAATGCTCTTCAATTCGATGCGGACGGGTGGAGGTAGAATGGAGGTGAAGCTGAATGAGGGAGAAGCAAAACCACCTGACCTTGGGGCCGCCAATGAGGAGGAGAAGAAACCCAAGGATCTTGCAAGCATTCTTCAGGTGGGAAATTTTAACAATTATAGTGAGAAATAATTTTTAGCTGTTTATTTCTTTTCGTCAGGACTGCGAGTGGTACGGTCTCTTGCGAAAATAGTTTTATATCAGTGCATTTGTTGTTGAATGTATTTTATCCACAATTTTTTGGCCCTTTATTACGACCTATCGATCCTATGACTAAGCATCGTTTTGGTACCATTTTTTACATTAGCCGGAAATTCGACTGATTTCTTGCCGATTTTTGGACTTTTTACATCCAAACCGTTATCAGATCAAGGATCAGAAAATTGTTTCGTGCGTTCGGATTTGTGAAGTCATTACAAACGCTAGAACCAGTCATTATTTACTATCACAAATCACATAAGGCAAATACTATTAACAGGTGCAGAACAAATGGTGGAAAAGGAGTGAATGTTTGACCACATTAATTTTTTGAGAAACTAATTTAAGTAGATTATGAACTGTAGGGCGCAACTGAATGCTTACTCATCTTTACCTATTTTTTAATTTTTATTAAGTAGATTAAATTATTCAGTAAATGTCCGTTCAGGTCCCCGTGGAGCTTATCAGGAAAAATTTTCTGGAGTCAATTAAAGCATTTTCGGGTTTTAAGCACCGAATTCGGAACAGCAAATTTTTTTTCATCGAGACATTTATTTTCTGGTCAGCATCCTTAGTTTGCGTTGGAAACGAATACGCGATTCCGAAGCCTTAGCAACAGGGAAAATTTTTTTGGATTTGTTTTTCAAAAATAATTTTCTCTGATTGTATTTTAATTTTTTGAAATAACTTGGACCCCACAAGGCGCAATTTAATGCTCACTTTTTCCCCAGAAATTTCATTAGTTTCTGTTCAGTAGTATAATGTATTAATCAGTAGGTATTTTTTCAAGACCAGAAAATTATTTTGGCATCAACTGTGTTATTTTTAGACCCGAGCATTAAGTCTAGAATCGTGGATTTTTTTCCACTGAGGCCTTAATTTCCACCAGTCAAAATCCCGGACGAATGTTATTTTCCCGAGATCTTAGCAACAAGGAAAACCATTTTAGAAAATTTATGAGAAATTATTATTTCTCTCTGATTATTTATAAAACTTGTGATGAAGCAAATTAGGCGCTTTACCACCATAGCAGTCATCACTGTCTTCTCCAGCGTCCAGTCCTCCCTTTTTACTCCATTTTTATGAAATTTGTTAATTTTTGAAGGCATATTTAATCATTTTTATGTCATCATTTATGATATTTGTTTATCCAACATCCTTCTGATGTTGTTTGTCGCATTGGGCGATTTAAAGGTTTTGGCGTCCATTCCGTCATTCCTCTCCGGTTGTTTCTTGCAGTGAATGTCTGCAAATTTATGATTTTACTCCAAAAGTGCTCAATCTCTCTGTGTTTCTCGAATCTACTTATCAAATGACAACATCCGATGAGATTTTTGCGTTTTTTTGTGTCCAAACTCGCAAACTTCACTCCGAAATTCAAGGTGTTAGTTGCTTCAGGGATCCTACAACATTTCCCCTTCGACAACCTATTAAATTTAACATAACCCCACCAAGAAAAAAGAATGTTGGCTTTTGTCGGNTGTGTCTAAACTCGCTTTTCATTTGGAGTTCAAGAGTTCCCTATCCTCCGCCCCGCTTGCGATTCCCGATTTCGCAAATCGTCTTTTCCCGTCTTGACAATTATCTACTTCAAGGCATCCATTCACTTTGGAGATGTTTTAAAAATATTACTAAGAACGTATCCTATCCAACTCCTTCCACTTTTGTTTGATTCCTGGTTTTCAAAAACGACTACACTCTGCAAACTCCGCTCCGGAATTCAAGGTGTTAGTCGCTTCAGGGATCCTAAAACATCTTTCGACAATCTATTAATTTTTTTTCATAACCCCATCAAGGAAAAAGAATGTTGGCTTTTGTCGGAGGAGGAACAACTGCTGCTGGAACGCGTGGACTCCTCAAAAGTGGAGGCCTTCACGGGAACCACCTTAACGAAATCATCTACTCCCACCAGCACTCGTTCGAATGTCGGAGGGCAGAAGGATACAGCTCCAGTCACTAAGAAGGCACAAAATATGAGTACGCTCATTTGCGCTTTCAATGCGTTTTCTGCTATCCCAAGGGGACGCAGAAAGGATGCATCCAAAAGTGTTATTCACTAAGTGTCCCTTTCGTTCACTCAGATTTCTTGCCATGCGAAGGTAACTTTTGCTAGCCTTACAATTCAGAATCACCGCATGTGCTCATGTATGCGGTGTTTTTCAATCTCTTGACAATCTTATTTTTCAGCATACTTATTAGCAATTTTAGTAGCAGGTTGAGAGTCGGTACGGTTGTGAAGTTTTGTTTTTATGAAGCTTTATATTACCATTGACTGTCCGATAAGACCGTAGGTTTACATAACTGGCGCTAGAGGTGTTCTAATCCTGCTCTCTCCCTAAAGTAGTGCCTTAAGTTTGGTGCCGTGTGTGCCATTCACTTGAGTTGTAAAACTCATTTTTATCACGTTTGTGCCATTGAAGTGAGTTCTCTTTTAATTTTAATCATTAGGCAACTACAGGCATGCGCTTTTCAGTAACCATGAATTCTACGTACTACTCGTCTTTGCTGTAGGACCAAGTCCTCAGACACTGGAGCGAGAGAGCACGGAGGATCCCACAGTCGTGGAACAGAAGCCCATTCCAACCTCCACTTTCCTTATCTCGATTTTTGCGCGCAACTTTTATCGGTTCAAATTGGGTGCTCTTATCCTTGCCTTCATGATCAACTTCCTCCTCCTCTTCTATAGGGTGAATTACAGTTCCATTTCATACACTACAAGCCATTCTTATTCAACGTTCTACTAACTAGGGTTTCCACCGCTAGATTGAAAAACGAGGACCCGGTGCAGAAGGAGCGGCAGAGGAGGCCGCAATTGGCGCCTCGTTTGTCACATCAATCACTGACACCGTCTCCAGCATCGCGGACTCCCTTCAGGACACAGAAGTCGACGTGGGACTAGAGGAGGAAGAGGAGTGGATCACGTTAGCCGAGTCAGCCTCGTATCTGGGTCCATTGCTCAAGATACTTGCTATTGCTCACTCAATCTTCTCCATGAGCATGCTTGTTGCTTACTACTTCTTGAAGGTGAGTAATCCAACAATCGATTCCGCAACTGTCGAATTCTCAAACTTCAATGGCTCCCTCTCTTTGCTGCTAGGTTCCCCTCGTTATATTCAAACGGGAGAAAGAAATATCTCGAATGCTCGAATTCGAAGGCATTTGGATAGCTGAACAGCCTTCTGATGAGAAGCTAAGAGCTCAATGGGACAAATTGGTACTTTCCACTCCCAGCTTTCCCCACATGTACTGGGATAAGTTCGTTAAGAAGAAAGTTCTCAAAAAGTATCGAGAGCAGTACGACCAACAGCAGATAAAGCGACTTCTTGGAATGAAGACTGGCAGTAACAACGGAGGTAGCAGTGTAATTACCTCGGGTGGACGCTCCGAGGAGGTCTCGAACAGCTGGTTCTATCCAATGTGGCTTCAGGAGATGGATCTACAGTACCTGCTTTGGAAGTGGGGTGTCATCTTCACGGATAATGTAGGTTTCCAGTGATTCCGAAATCGGTCTACGCAAAGGAGACAATGCTCACACATTTTTTATCTATTTAGTCGTTTCTATACCTTGTGGTCTACTTTATTGTCTCTCTGCTGGGAAATGCAAACTACTTCTTCTTTTCATGCCACCTGCTGGATGTGGCTATTTCATTCAAAACACTGGCCACTATTGTACAATCGGTTACACACAACGGAAAACAGGTAGGTCACACTTTATTACATTCTGGTAGCTTGGCGCATCACGTAACGATCTGGTGTAGGTCGTGTTTTGAGGCGTACTTTGAACTGACTGTCAGGCTTAATCATTTTGATATGTGACTAACACTGAAACCAAACTATTTTCACCAATCTACTGTGGATGTACTCTCCTTATAGTCTTTGCAACCAACGTTGGGTAGCCTTGTTTCATTTAAGTAGTCATTGGCATAGACGAATTAATTTAAGGGAAAAGCTGTCTTTTGAACCCTTAAATTGCAGTTTAAAAGAAGCATGATTGGTTAAGGCACTTTGTAGCTTCCCAGTACACCCGTTCACGAGATTCCAACCCAGCTATGCTTTGCTTTGCCTGTCGCATGTAACGGAAGCCGCGATCTTTTGGCCTTTGGTCATTTGGAAATGGTGGTTGCGAATGCATCCGTGTATTTTATACCTACAAACCCAGGTGTAATGACCACGTGGTGCCATATCCAAGCCTGTCGCGCCACATCCACGGGGGTGTGAATGTAGCAGATGATGACCTAAGGCTAACACAAGTTTTTGCTCAAAACTCGTTTACCATTTCCGAAGTGACTGGATCTTTACATGGTAATGCAAATCCAGCCATGCGGGTGTGATTTTGGCCGACATGGGTTTGGATGTTCTTGAGGTACAAAGCTGATGAAATTGCGGGCCACGTGATTAGGGAAATAATCCATGGTAAAATGCCTGAGCCTGAGCCTTCAGCATTTGGAGCGTAACAGCGGTGGTCACGGAGCGAGGTTGATGCTTCCATTGATTGAGAGAGGCAGACTTCGATCCATGAGCCTGGAGGATTCGTGTCGAGACGCCACACACCCTTAAAATTTGGTTCGTGGGTAGCTGCTGATGGAAAGAAATTCCGAGTCTGAGGGTCCCTACAGCGAGGAAACTCAACTTGAAAGCGATTGAGGAGCTGTCTACCACTTTTACCCTTCTGGACCTTTCGATGAATCCCTGATTCGGATAGGCGTTAGCGCAACCAACCTTCGCCTGTTTCAGCTCGTGCTGACGGTCATGTTGACTTCAGTTGTGATCTACCTTTACACTGTCATCGCATTCAACTTCTTCCGCAAGTTCTACACCAAAGAAGAGGATGGAGAGAAGGAATATAAGTGTAATGACATGTTGACTGTGAGTAATTTCTTTATCATCCCTCTCATTTCCTCGTTCTCTCGACGTAACAAACGCTATTTGCTCTCTCCCCTTTTCTTTCCCTTCTAGTGTTTCGTCTTCCATCTCCACACGGGTCTACGAGCGGGTGGTGGAATTGGAGATGAGATTGAACCGCCCGATGGAGACGCACATGAAGCGCTACGGATCCTCTTTGACATGTCATTCTTCTTCTTTGTCATTATCATCCTCCTTGCGATTATTCAAGGTTTGTGCCTCCTCCCTCTTCTCTTGATTGGCGCCAATAATTTGGATTGCTAGGAGAAGTTGTGTCAGACCTTTAAAGTTTTGGCCAATTTTGTTGATCACTAGATTCAAGCTATCCCTCCATGTTGACGCTCTGTTGTCTATCCATGTCTGACGTGGTTTCCTCGATCTTTTCTCCACGAATTTTCATCACATTAAGCGCCTTTTTACCGCCTAATCCACTTTGACTCAAACCTGTCGGATGTCCTGCTTTTTCTCATTTATCAAATAATTGCTCACCTCATGTGGAGGTGGAAGTTTGGCTTCAATCGCACCGTTTAATTGAGTGTAAAATTGTCCACTGAAGTCTCCTTTTTCACGAGGCAATTATAGCCTTGCCATTTGGAAATTGTGTCGGAAGGCGTTTTCTTCTGCTCTGATGCTACGAGAGCTGTGGAGCTTTTACCGCACGAATGCGTACACGAATCAACCAGTTGGGAGTGCTTAAACCTCTTGGCTAATTTAAAATGCCTTCTTTCGGGGCGAGACGATGCCTTGCCATAATATGTCGCCATTCGGTTTGGTCTCTGGTGATGTAGGCGCGTTCGAATGCCCTACTAGTGCCTTTTAGTTGAAGGATTACCACTCATCGAAACCTCTTTGACCCATCATTTTTGCTGGTTGATTACAGGCAGACCGACTACAAGGGTGTGCGGTGTCCGTATCCCCTTTTGAGGGTGGAGCTGCTGACAATTGGAACGTATTTGCCTATATTCATCCACCCATCCACCCTAGAGATCGTTCTTCTGTTGGGGTTTAGTTCAGGACCCGGCAGATGAAGCCATTTTTACTTCTACAAATGCAACAAAACGTGGATGTGTTTAAATAGGACCTCTATGGATGCATGGAAGCATTGACAGTCATCACCGGAAATTAGAGAGGTCGATGACCTAACCTACGCAACGTCGAGTTTGTGGAAATGGCAATAATGCTAGACGATGTTCAATGCTCTTGAATGATAACAACGTTTGAGGTTGGGTGTACAAATTTAACCTCCGTTTTTTAAATAGGTCTCATCATCGATGCCTTTGGCGACCTACGAGATCAGTTAGAGCAGGTGCGGGAGGACTTGGAATCCAAGTGTTTCATCTGTGGCATCGGGAAGGAGTACTTTGATGCCACTCCACATGGCTTCGATCGACACGTGGAACGCGAACACAACTTCGCCAACTACACGTAGGTTCATTTGACTCTGTGAGTGGCCAAATCGAGGCTTAGCCATTTTGACCGAACACGTGGGCTACGACACGCAAGGATCGAACCATCCCTTAAGTCTAATCCATCTAAGCTCCACCTCATCAGGACCAGCATTGTTGATGATCGACTCGCCCACCTTTTGAATAGAGGGACTCTCAGTCTTCCACCCTGTCTAGTTGTCACCGAAATTAATGAGGGGAGGGAGAGTGGGGCCGTTGACAGCGATTGTCGTGTACTTCGAAGTGTTACTAGCCTCGTGTTCCTAACATTCGATGCGTGTTAGATTCTTGGCCAATTAGGTGGGTTTTGAATTGACGTGTTTTATTTTCGACCAAACAGTTAGTCGTGTCCACCAAATTGTGCAGAATTATCTACCTTTTGTAGGTACTTCCTCATGCACATCATCAACAAACCCGACACCGAATTCACCGGTCAGGTGGGTTTACACGTATAATGTTGTTATTTGTGTGTGCTCTTTTTTGTTGCGCCAGAGGTGTTGCATTTGTTGTTGTGTATTCGTATGACTCTGACCGCTGTGCCATGAACCCGGAGGTGTCCGATTCTGCGTGTTACAGGATGACGAAGCAGCAAACAGCGTAGGCTTCGAAATTCCAAGCGTGTAGAGTCTCAGAATGGATGGTTTGGTAACTGGCTGTGAAAAGGATCCTCATTGCTCAGCCCCCGAATTTCGTAATGGATGATCACTCAGAGCTGTATGCGACTTTTCAGGCTTTAGTCGTACGAGAATTAGTTGTCATCCCTCATGAGTCAAACTCATGTCTAACAGTTGAGTATGGCATGACATCATTGAGAGTAATTGTTTTGAAACGATTGACGATATCAGAAGTTTTTTTGTGTTCTTTAGGAGACATACGTATGGGAGCTTTACCAACAACGCTGTCTGGACTTCTTCCCCATCGGAAACTGTTTCCGCAAGCAGTACGAAGAGGAATTGCAAGTGAAGTAGTAGCCTTCACACCCAGATCTTCAGATACCGCCTTTCGAAACAACTTGTTGTTCTTTTTTTTTAATCAATATTTGTCGTCGGACATAGAAAATTGGTGTAGTAGAGAGCAGTACCTCGACCCCCTGCATTACTTTCGAATTGGCTTATCGCCTTTCTCCTTTCCCCAACTTACTTTTGTTATCATTAGCCTGTTTTACGCCTCTCGTCTGGAAAAATACACTCACTGCTTAATATTGGTGAAATTTTTTCACTTTATCGAAATCGAGTCGGGGCCGGGGGGTGATTTCAGCGCCTGGTAGGGTTACCATTTAGGAAGGCTGATGTGACCGCCGACTTCTGCCCTCTCGAAATGGCACTAGGGGTCCGCAAGTAGCGATTACGACCCATGTTGGGCAGATGATGCTGTGGAATTCCACAACTCCTGGGAAAAGGGAAGTCGTGGTTCCACGGTTGGGATTCACAGTTCTATAGCACATTTACAGGTCAAAACGGAGTCGAACAAATACGTTCAGCAAGAAGGTGCAAATTTATGTGCGATAAGCTATAAATCACAATGTAAATTGACGCTTATTCGGTTCACCAGTTAATAATGAACTCAACTTTCAAGAAGGCATTTGTGGAGGCTGAATCCGACATTACTGTAAATAAGTGGCTCTAGGCGGAACTGAGTAGCACAATTTCGACGCGTTTGTTAAGAAATAACAGAAAAACTACAGAGTGATTTAACAAAACACATGAGAGGAAGAATGGAAAGTGAAAAACCCAGAAAATGCATTAATAGCCATAAAACGCGATCGAATGGAAATTACTTTAGCACCCGAATATACCCAGCCACCAAGATGACAACCACTTCAACCTGATCTGCAGGATGGCATTACTTCCAGCCTAGAGACATCATTAGTCAAGGGGTTACCTTCAATAGTTTCCCATAGATACTAGTGTTTTGTTCAGGCTTGAGACAGAGAAACGAGCATCGAGCTACCTCACTGAACAAAGGAGACCCTCCCACCCTAGACATCCACAATCGAACACCAGCATGGCCTTGAGTTCGATCTGGGCATTGCCCCGAAATGATCCCATAATGTGCTTAAACCTGCTCTTCGTTGAAATGAGGTTTAACTAGTGAAGAAAATATTCGTAGTTTTGCATTTGCCTCTGTCTGTGTTGAGATGATTGCGTACATCCCCAAAATAACGCTATTCACAAGTAAGCTGGTTTTCTGTCCCGTCCAAATTATTTCCAATTTCCTCTATTCAAGATTTACGATTAAAATTTCATTTTTTACTCATAATAAAAATTGATGCCTACAGTAACTGGATGAAAGTGAGGAGCTGCTCATTTGTGTCTAGCCTTCCCATACAGAAACAAAGCAAATGGATTGAACTATATCTTAAATGGATTTAAATGTTTGAAATCTAAGTATAATTCAGCCTAATTTATTGAGATACCTGGCTTTGGCACTTCCACAAGGGTTTTTAATAACTCTTGAAAAGGTATTCTCTCCCAGCACATTCTAACCATCCCCTTCAGCCGTGCAAATTTTTATCGCANGTACTTCCACAAGGGTTTTTAATAACTCTTGGAAGGGGCATTCTCTCCCAGCACATTCTAACCTCTAACCATCCCCTTCAGCCGTGCAAATTTTTATCGCAGGATAGTTTGCAAACATTTGGTAATTCTTTAGCAGAAAAATCACAAAGTGTAGCGATTTTCCTTTTAACCTTTTCTACTTCGCATGGGAAAGGGACACAATTACAAAGTTGCCAACCCTAATTGTCAAGAAATTTAACCACAGCNCAAAGTTGCCAACCCTAATTGTCAAGAAATTTAACCACAGCGAATTGTTTTAAATGTGTTTCACCAAAGCATCGGCATTACTAGGAGACGGATTTTTAGAAAATTATCTACCTAGCCGCATCTATCAATGGACCTTTGACACTTCAAAAGCAAAGATTTTATGCGAAACTCTGCAAGACTCTAGTCCCGTGAAAGGCCGATCCGATTTGAGTTCATGTGTGACCAAAAAAATTATTCAAACCGTTCGAGTGACAAATAAATTAATTTACAACGTTACAGCTTATTTATTAATTGGTACATCTGCTAACGACCCACCAATCTACCTCCATCCGTTGCAACTTCAAGGCGACTTCCATCGGAATCGTTGCAACTTCAAGGCGACTTCCATCGGAAGGACAGGGAATAAGTGATTTTTCCAGTAAAAGTAAGGGGAACAAAAGTACAACCATTATGCGTCACAATACGTGTTTCTCCGAACAAAACTAAAACAAAATCACGTAATCCGCCCCCCCCCAACAATTGTCGCGATTACAACCGCTCAAATCCTATTGGCCTGACCCTTAAAATTTTCCATTGGCTCTTATGGTCTATATATATAATAAGTAGTTCGGTCGAAGAAGCAACGGAGAACGGTGTGGTCGAAGTATTATCATGTCCAACTTCATGGTAAAAAGCCTTTTGGAACCCATCGATCCTGGACACCTCCACAATCTGACAATGTTGCAAGCCAACGGTACTGTCTGTCATATTATGCTATCACTTTTTATGCACCTTCCTGTTTGCTTACCTCTCTAACTCAAGCTTGTATCCTTTATTACCATTTTACGTCCGTCGGTCATCATGAGTTGAAGGTGGACTCCTTCTCAGCTGGCACTCTCTGCAGCCACAGTGACCTGCCTGACACGCTCACGGTAGAAGAAGTTCTGCATCAATCCTCCACACTCATTATACTTTATTGCCAACTTTTACAATGCTTCTCATCAGTGACATCGCGAAGCCGTCCCATCAACCACGCATTGACACCTAGTCGAGCAAATAGGGTTGAGGTCAATCAGAATCCAATGGGATACTCAAAGTAGCACATTCGACATGAATAAGCCCTTGACCCAAATAAATGTGGAGATAGCATCTAGTTACATGCAGATGTACATGCTCTTATTCCAGTCTTTTTGTTTTTGCAGGTGCATCGAGTGAGGAACGCCCGGTTGTACCCGACAGAGGGACAAATCTGAGTCCTCAACAATCAGCCCTATTAGCTTTTTTATCAGGTTTGCAGCAGCAAGTACAGCAAGCAACACCTCCTACGCCAAAAGAGGCTGAAGAGACGGTCTCTGCTCTGGCTAAGTCTCCAGTATTTTCAAGATCCAATCCCCTCCTTATGTTTTCGCCACAGAAAAATGATGGAGGCAAACAAACGCAGTTGAATGCTTCGCCACCAAAACAGCCAAAAATTAATGAGGCTACATCCAATAAACCGGATACCTCGGGAGAAATGCTTGTGTTTCCTCCACGCAGTCCTCAATCGACTANCTAGCACTCCAAAGCCTGTGCCAGAACAGACATCCTGCATCGAATTGTCTTTGCATCCGAAGCAGGGTGGAAGCTCAGTTCAACCTCGAACTACCACTACGGCGCCGACCTTCCCGGCATCAAATTCACTCGCACTGGGCGATTCGTCAAAGTTACGTCAGCAGCCACTACAGCCACAAGTACAGCAACAGGTATTACCGCCAAGCACGTGTCAACAGCTTTCCGCAAATGCCCTCGCCACCGCTTTATCCATGCCTGATGCAGTATCCATCCTCGCGCCGGTGAACGCTGGACAACTTCAGGCAAACCAGGCATTATCTGAGGCACAAAGACAAGGCAGACGCAGGACCCTCCTTACCCCGTACCAAATTGGTGAATTGCTCAAGTGCTATAAAAAGAAAAACTACATCACTCCAGCTGAACGTGAACAACTGGGGCGTCGCATCAACTTGACGGCGGCACAGGTATGCCAAGCATTAAAATGTCAAATGGACTTGTTTAATAGACAGCTACTAGTGTGTAGTGACTAAATGTCTGTGAGTGAGTGAGTGAGTGCGAGGTCAAAGCTCGTCACATTTTTGACTTTTCTGTTAGGTGAAGATATGGTTCCAGAATCATCGCTACAAAATAAGGAAGGCCGGTGGGAAGGTTTCCGATGAAGAGGCGTCTGTAACGCAGCCAAGGTTTCGTGCCGTGGAAGGAAGCGTGCCATCAGCCAACTCGTGGGACAGCAGTCTCAGTGAAGGCTACGGAAATGCTGAGAACATGCAATCGCAACAGGGCTCCCAGCAAACAATGCCACCGCTGCAACAAGCTCCTTCACAGCAAGATGCTTATGTGTTGGAAACGCAAATGTATCTGCTTGAATCGCTAATTCAGTTGTTGGAAAATCAGCTTAACACCAAAATAGACATAAGGCGGGATGTTGAGGATGAGGAGAGAGAAAAGTGTTCGGAGCTGACAAGGCGAGTTATTGGACTTCTCTACGAAGCCTCTGCGAGCTGAAGTTAGCTGCCTTTCGTGGAATGGCCACGCTCTTAGTGTTTTACCATCCCAACTGTTTTGATGTCCTGGTAGTATGTGTCAATGTCAGCCGCTATGTAGTTCTTGGTTTTTATAAAAATAAATAACTAAAAATGGACGTCATTTAAAAGATCACCACCTGGGGAGCTGCACGTGAAGGTAGAAGTTGATAAAATGGAATATTCTGGAGGCACACGAAATTCAGGGTTCGTACGCGTTTCGAGTTGTAGAGCGGAACGAAAACGGCCTGCGGTTGAGTGATAGGCCTCTACAGAAGACGAAACCATCCAGTCGGAATGAAAGGTCAGCTAGGATTTTAAAGCTGGCACGGTCGAACAATGTGATTGCAATTCACTTCCATCAGCTTCACAGCTCGGATGTAAGGCACAGATCCCCATCACGGGTAGACATTGATTTGGATGTTCGAATTGCAGTCAATCAAGTTCTAGTTGGTGACATGCTTTCAGTTATGCTATCAACATTTAAGTATATTTCCATAGGAGGCAGATGTGCCCACGTTTGAAAGGAGGGGATTGGATGTTGCGCCTTCCCATTGGAGTCATGGGACCTCACTCAGTCACTCCAGCATCGTCAGGTGTCCTCCTCCTCCTCCTATTCTTCTTCAAACAGTGCAGCATACGCTCTCACTTCCATCGTTATGGAGGTGCGGGTCCACGCAATGCGATGCATCAAATGCATAAACGATGACGACGCTCAATCCGTGCAAGTGGTTGGAGGTAATGATTTCAAAGTTAAACGCACGCTGCATGCCAATTATAAGGCCTACAGGTCAGTTCATTTCCCAAAATCCCTCTTGTGCCAACGAAGGAGCACAATCGGAACGTCATAAGTAACTCCACAAACATGTTATGCAACAATTCTCACAGTTAGACATCGATTTCATTAACAACGAGCAGCTCAAAGCTACTCAGATTGAGCTAACTCCATGAATTAGAGCCAGCTCAGCTGAGTCCAACTACATAAAGTTGTAAGGGAGGGAGAGAGAGAGAGAGAAAGACCGAGGAGGCCAATGAAGTTCTGTTAAGAGAACAAACGTCAGTGTCCTCCATAGTTTCGCGTTTATCTATCGGATGTGTAAAGCAAACCCAGACACAGAGCATGAAACACGTTTTACGCGTCCCAAAAAATTCACTTTCTTCCCAACTTATCCATAACTCGGCTGCGACATTTCGAGCGTGATTCGCTTCTCGTTTTGGAAGGTGAGGCCGTCAAAACCGAAAAATACATGCTTTAAATTCTAGTGTCCAAGTTATTCGTTTACAGGGTAAACGCTTTTAGGGTGTTGGATCTGAGGTAACGTTGAGATGTAACCGGAGTACGGAAGTGGCCTCAACAAGCCACCACCAACCAGCAATGCTCAGTCGCTTCCACAGGGTAAATTAAGTCCACGTTGAATAGACAAACGACAGCCTACCCTTACGGATCGCCATCCATTGTGCTAAATCGGCTACCCCTTAAGGTCAGCGGTCTTAGAATGAGCGGCTGACGCACAACCATCCCCTCCCCTACCCATCACTGGGACATCAGATGGCTTCAACTCAAGCTCGCTAAAATTACAAAAAAGGAAGAGTGCGTGACATTTTGATATCCTTTCGGCTGCACGTCGATTTCGGTGAGTGGCGCGAGTAATTCCCAAAAATGATTTCTTTTGCGGCTCTCTCCAGCATCACCCGCTTCATGGTAACTGACTGTGTTCATTGGCAAGGTGACGAGGCATCAAGTCCATGCCGATGACTTCCAACCCAATCTCAACGACCATAATGCATTTTCTGGCCTTGTATTCTGCCATCTGCCGAACGGACAGCAGGTTACTAAATGGAATAATAAACATGAGTGAAAGAGAAGGGAGGGAAAGAAAACGCATCTTGAATCGTAGCCGCAGTCGATGATACACTAATTTGATGGAGGAGGACCAGAGAAATCGCTTGCAACACTTCCACTACAACACTGGTGCTCGGCGCATCATCCAAACGAAGTTGAGCTGCCGTTAGTTTGGAAAGATGTACGGATAGACCGATAAAACGAAGAGAGGCCAGAGTACACAAGAGAAAGGATATTTTTGAGAGAGTAAGCAGCCCAGCTTGCTTAGCCATTAAAGGCGAATTGTGGATTCATGCTTGCCGGCTGAAGCCTAATGTGGAAATAAGTGACGTGTGCAATGACGCCTTATCACCATGACTTGACTGGTAAGCCGTCAATTTGTTGCAGGCACCTCGTGTAAGATGTTAGAGGCAGAAACTAACTTAAGGAGATCAAAATGAAGACGTGTGTTTGTAAGCAGAGAAAAAAACGAATGGTCCAGATGGGAAGCCTTAAAGTTGAGGGAGGTAAAAGCATCCGGTGCAATTGGGAGAGTAGTTCATTCATGAATTGGGGGCAATGCGTGAAGGTACCACTTCGATGAGTTGCGGTAAGGCATCACTCATTTAACAACTACGCAGAATGCATTTAAAATGCTCCTATGCTTTGACCCCTCGCCGCCACAGTCATTGCCAATACTGATGTACCTTGGATGGTAACCACAACATGAATCCTGACCAATTTCATTAGGACAAAATCCACTCCTCCTTATTGACCATCAAATGAATTGGAAGTCATGAATGCTGTAGAGCCAGCGCACAGAAGGCACGTCAGCACGTGGCGCGAGTGGGGGATTAGAGCCAATTGGGTCATGCGTGCTCGCATGCTCTCCGCAAAATGGCGAATGTTTGTGACCCCCTGTGGCTGCTCAGGGGCCATCTACCACGTGCCTTGAGGGACGCTTGCAACAAAGGTGAAAAATTTTACCAATTAATAAAAATTACTACCTTTTCTTTAGAGGAATAATTAGGAAAGTCGGAGTACACTAAATCAAACCATGGTTCATCTTATGAGGAACGGCATTTTACACAACAGAGGGAAGTCTGCAACAGCAGCTGTCCCACTACAACTCTTTCTTTCAAATTCGTAGTCGTTAAGATCACCTTTAATGAATTAATGTTGGTTGGATGACCGCTGGTCTACACGTCAGTGGTACAGCCCTTTATCCTTCGTCTTGCCCTGAAGCACGAAGAGATTTGGCTTTAAAGCATTTGTCATCCCGAGAAAGTCGAATCAAGGCAGACGGTCAGATGAGAGCTGAGTTTCACTTTTACTAATTAGATACTACGTAGCATACTTATCACCTAGGGAAAGCAATATATGACTCTGTTCTCCCATTCCAACAGCCTTACTCGAACAGCCAACCACACAGCGAACCCATACAGTTGTTTACATGGGTACTTGCAACTTGGTCTCTGATAACACTGATAGGGTTGGTTGCGAACCTATTGTTGCAACGATACGAATCCAACGACCCTCATCAGAGAAGATATGAATCAGAAGAACCAAACCATCAAACAGTCGGTCATGCCACGCCAAACACTGAGTGAATCTTGATCAGAGCGGATTCCTCTGTCGCGCAGCAATTCGACGTACATACTACTACACTTCCGACAACGATTATTCAGAGTAGGGGAGGAACGAGTATTACTTGCAGTTAAGGAAGAGGGCAAGGATGAGGTAGGGAGCGCGGGAGCTTGTGCGATCTCTAGCGAAAATACGACATGCTTTCTGGTTTTTGACTGGCCCTGCCTGTCTTTGAAACAGAGTCCTGGGAATGTTGCGGGAAGATCTATAAGCAATAAAGTGATCTTAAATGGGAGCCATGACAAAATGCGGCACTTGCTGTCCACCACGATTGTAGAAACCCAGAGGCTACCTAACTTGACTGAGGCGAAGGTGAATGCGAGAGGTTGTTTGCTGATATGCACAACAAACTCTGTGCAACAAGCTAGTGCCACTTTGAGGACGCCTAGGTCTGCACTGTTACAAAGGCTTGAATCGCAAAACGCGAGCACGTCGATAGCTGGACCTCGAGATCTACCAACATCTGTGGGATGGGTATCACAGCTGACTCACCGCCTGATTGACTATGGTATCGAGGCGTTTTGCAAGGCACAATTTCACCGAAGTTGATAGAATGAGCCAGTTGAAAAATGTTAAGGATACTCTCCAGCAGTCACTTCAGAAATCAGTCTAAAATGGTGGAAAATTGGGATCTGAATGGCCAAATGGCTGTTAGACGGTGTCAGTGGACTGCGGCACCCACACTAACATCGGTCTGACCTATCCGGTTATATAAATTCATCTACGCGCATTATCATTACGTTGATTTCGACATTTTCTCTTCCATTCTTCACAAAGTAGACTGCACTCAACTTTTACCCAAATGTAGTGGCATTCGCTATTAGGATAGTGCTCTAGAATGCGCTTCCTATAACGCGATCTCTGAGGCCCGTTCGCAACAATCCTATTACCATTTTATTACCACGTTGAAGAGAAGACATGATCCGTCGAGCTCACTTTTAGCCATGAGCACCGATCAGGCAACTACGAGTGACCTGACACACTCTTTCATTGGTTGACGAGGCTTGTGTAAGCGGGCACCCGGGAGCTTGCATCTGATTGATTGAAGAAATCAAAGGTGAATACTTTTAGGCCAGAATCTGTGTGTCCAGAACTCAACTACGCTTAAAGGCATCTAATTCTTTATTACATTGCCCTCACAATAGAAAAATCAAGCTGTTTGGCTATTTGACAGTGGCATCCAGGATTCAGATTAACCACACTTGTGTGGTATTTCTTCTTTTTCTTTTTCTTCTTCTTCTTCTTCTTACATTTCGTCCCTGGACTCCAACGGGAACGACCTCGGCGTTGAGACTATCGAATTAAGCAGAAGTGGCCACTTGGCCCTCCTTAAGCTAATAACAAGAACTAAGAATTACGACTGTAACCGCCACGTTGATGCCGTTCTTCAACCTCTCATGACGACAGAGCCGTTGGTGTCGCATTTGCATCGACACGTCAGGAACCATGGCCCGTGTGTTGATTTCAAGACTCAGTTATTTCGTGGACCCTATATTCTCAAGCAATCGTGAAAAGCGTATGATGCAGGAGGCATTTTGAGTGACAGTTCCAACGGCAAACCCGTCTACTCTGTGTCAAGTAAGTTAGGTACAGTTGAAGGCAGTGGGTGGACAGCGACATGGATGAGTTGATGTAGCGGTGGCTTTAGATGCCTTGTAGTCGTCTGTAAAACTCTGCAAATTGGACGCCACGAAGGCGCTCACGAGTGACTTCTGGCTTTGCCCAACCTCGTGAAAAAGAGTGCAAGTATGATAAAGGAGGAGCATTTACTCAACTTTCCCAACCACTACCTCATTCGAAAGCTGTGTGTTGGTCAGACAAAGACCGAGTGTAGGTTTCCATCTTGCCCATCATGCATACCACCCAAACAACTCTCTTTTGGGTTATACTTACAGTGAAATACAATACGATCTCTGACCAAATTCCTCTGAGAGCGTAAAGCAATCTTAGATTTTTCAAGTATGAAATCCGATGCAAGTGCTGGGATTATGACCTTGAACATGGAACCCTTTCACCATGCTTGTCACTGTAGGGGAGTGTGGCACGATTCATGGGAGAAGAAGAACTGCGTGGTGGAAACAACTACATGCATAGCGTCTTCCAGGAGGCAGAGTTGAGCACCAGGCTCACTCGCGTCCCTCAAGCGTCTCTTGTTCACATTGCCCAATTGAACAGGTAAATGAGCTCACTCTACTTCTGTCCGCTCCGCTTGATTAAAATGTCCCTAATAACCACCTTCGCTGCCCAAATAACTGTCATTTGGTATGCCTCAATCTATATCCATTACTCAAAGGACCAAGATGGAAGTGAGCTAACAGAAGTGAAGGTAGTAGAGAGAGTATGATGTGAATATTCAAATGCGAGGTGTCAATACATGACCGTCAAAAAGGAAGTCAGGGTAGAATATGCCATCTACTTTCCACCACGACTGTAGAAACTCAGAGATCAACTGGCTTGACAAAGGCAAAGTGAATGCAAGAGGTCGTTGGCTGACATGTACAACAAACTGCGTGCAGTTANGAAGGTAGTAGAGAGAGTATGATGTGAATATTCAAATGCGAGGTGTCAATATATGACCGTCAAAAAGGAAGTCAGGGTAGAATATGGCATCGGATTTCTACCACGACTGTAGAAACTCAGAGATCAGCTGGCTTGACAAAGGCAAAGTAATTGCAAGAGGTCGTTAGCTGACATGTACAACAAACTGCGTGCATTGGGCGGCAACAAGCTATTGTCGCCTTGGGAACGCCTAGGTCGGCTCTGCTACCCAGACTCTAATCTCATAACGTAAGCTTGACAACATCCCCACTGTGTGGTCTGCAAGCAGTTGGATGGTCACCACAGCTGGCTTGCCAACTTAGTGGAATGGCGGTGTGGGCATTTACAATCCCCTTCCCTCCCAACAACCAAGCATCAGGGGTGAAGTTATTATGGAAGGGCACAACGCCACCCATGTTGATAAAACGAGCTTGTCAAAAACTGGAAGGACACTCATAAAGGGTTGCCTTTGAAATCGATCCAAAAGGGCGAACGAGCAGAACCTCGATGGCTGAATGATTGTTAGGTGATGTCGGTGGGCTACGGCACCAACTTTGAATTTATACAGTTGTGGAATTTCATCTACGCACAATTATATCTTGTTAATTTTGAGACTATCTCTTTTACCGTTCACAAAGCAGACTACACACATCTTCTAACGGAACTTGATGGCTTTTGCTCTCACGGTCGTGATTTAAAGTGTACCTTTCTAGAACCGGGCCTATGATGCCTGTCCTAATCAACCATATTGCCACGGTGAAGAGAAGACATGATTTGTCGAGCTCAATTAGTTGACGTGAATACCGGTCACACACATTTGAGTGTCCTGACGCCTTCACCTCATTGGGTGATGAAGCTTGTAAGTTTGGACGCATGAGAACGGGTCACTGACTCATTGACGAATTTTAGGGCGAGTGCTTCGAAGTGGAACTTTGGAAATCTGGTGCTTAGGGACACTTGAAAGCCCTGATTCTTTGACATGTAGTGCTTGCGATCGGGAACTTTATGCTGGATATTGACATTCAGAGTGCAGACTAGACACACTTGTGTAGTGCTTCTCCTTCTATAGATTCCAACTTGAACGATCTCGACATTGAGACAGTTGTGTTAAATAGGGGCAACCACTTGGCTCTCTCTGGGTAAAATATGCGATCGAAGAATCACGGTAGCATCTGCCACGCCGATACGTTCCTCCAGCCTCTCGTGGTGTCAAAACCGCAAAATGTCGTGATTGCATTAGCGCGAGAGTGATCTTGCTGGAGTATTAACTGGTGACTTGGATATTCAGTGGACACTATGCACTCAGGCAAGGACAAAAGGCGCCTGATTTACGAAACTTCAATGACAGTGTCCAAGACGAATTTGTCAAGTGAGTTTGATGTGATGGAAGGCGGAGAGTTGAAGGCAGCATAGACAAGTTGCATTAGCAGTAGCTTTAGTTGCCTGCAACGTGGCTGCCGTGAAGACGTTAAGGAGCATCTTCTCTCTTTGCTCAACCTCAAGGAACGGAATGCAGACATGGCAGATAAAGAGCATTCATCTAGCTTTCCCAACTATAACATCATTCGAAAGCTGACTGTCGGACAGACAGACTGAAAGTGGGTTTGATGTCGTGCTATTATTGTCACTTTCTCTGTGTAGTTCTTGCAGTACAATGCAGTGGGTAAAACACAGCTACCAATTCGTCCTGTCACTGTCTCAATTTCTCCCCAACCGCATCCCATTCCAAGACTTTGCAATTATGTATTTGATTTGATTATTCGGATAAAACTTACACATAAAACCCTCCTAATTACGCCATTCACTGCAGACGAGTGTAGCGCGATGGACGGGAGAGGAAGAGCTTCGTGATGGAAACGACTACACACGTAGCGTCTGCCAAAAGGAACAGTCGACCATCAGACTCACTCGCATCCACCAAGCGCCTACGATTCTCACCGTCCAATCGAACTTGCCAGTGAACGCGGTGCCACTTCTCTCCGCTGATTAGTATCCTTTCAACCACGCTCCACTTGTTGCAGCTCAATGACTAACGCATTCTCTGCCGTTCTAACTGCCATCTGTAATGCGCTAAGCAATGCACTCTCTTCTACAAATTGGGAAGAGAGTTAGACAGATGAAGGGAGGGAAGTAGCAATGTGTTTGCTAAGAAGTGCAGAGGTTGAGATTGCGAGGGCAATTAGGAGGGGATGGTGAATGCAGTGGCTGCTCCGACTGAGGCAGCAAGGCTCCTTTGACCAGGTACATATTTAACAAACCTCTTAGATGATCGTCAGAAACACAGGTCCGGAATCCACTAGCAGTTGCGACAAATATTCTCATTTCTACACCTTTACACAGATCATGGTAGACCAAGCAAACTTACCATCTATGGCACAGCTAATGCGTCCTTTGCAGTAGATGCATACGTGAGGTGGAATACTACTGACTATGCTTCAGTAGCCGAGTTGAGAGGTCACGCAATCAAGTGGGAGGAAAACATTTGAATTAATTACAGTTGCAGGTTCGCAGTAGTGGCCTACTGATGATTGGTGGCTTGCAAATGCTTAATAGTTGGCATCAGTGTTGTGTATCACCTAAAAAGCCTCATCAGTTAGGGACCATTGTGTTTGCAAATCTGATCCTTAATGCATAGCGACACCTTCGGTCCCTGAATTGCAGAATCGAAATTGCTGATTCCATCCACCTCGATATGAGACTCGTTCTTCTTCAGACCATGCTGACTTTGTTGCAAGGAGACTAGCTCAGCTAACATATGGTTCCGTGTCCACTGAAATGTGGAGGAGCGTTAGGTGAATAAGAGCTTCTTCCAAACATCAGTGTGCATTTACTTTTGCTAAAAATGCATGGCTTGATTGTAAAGAAAGGATGAGAGGGAGGTACTTAAAAAAATTTTGACTAAGAAGCACCTTATTGAACACTATCATGGAAGGGGTTTGAATGGAGAAAGGTGACATGACCTGATTTTGCATGGAGTGATGTGGTAAAGACGTACGAAGTCCAAAATTTGTACTGTGTGTAAAAATTTGGGAGAAATTCGTTGCTAAGCTATTAAGCACATTGAAAATAAATGGCCTGCGGTTGAGTGATGGGCCTCTAGAGCAGATTTAGCCATCCAGTCACCATGAGGTGTCAGTTAGATTTCTAATGCTAGCAAGATTAAACAATGTGATTGTAAGTCATTCCCATCTGCTTCACAACTCTGATAAAACCTTAAAAGATCCCAAGTCGGATGCGGGGCACAATTCACCATCACATGCAGATCTTGATTTGGCTGTTCGGATTGTAGCCAATCAAAGGTCTAATAGGTGGTACATTTTCAGCTATGCTGTCAACTTTTAAATATTTATTCGAATTAGGATCATGCACGGGAGAAGGAGAGTAGATGTTGTGCTTTCCCATTCGAGACATGGGATCTCACTCAATCCAGCATCACCATTTGTCCTTCTCTTCCTATTCTTTTTCCAACAGCGCAATGTACTCTATCGCTTCCATCGTTTAGGAAGTGAGAGTCTGCACAAGGCGATGCGTCACATGCACATACGATGACGAAGCTTAGCCCCTCAAAATTGTCGAAGGCAATGTCCATCAAGATTGGGCCAGCGTTTCATGCTGACAAAATAGCTCAATCACTACCTCACAACTAATTATTTAAACATGCTACATCACCTTTCACACATTTGGACACCAATACCGAAGTGAAGGACGCAAGAGCTGACCCACACACTCCCAACCTCTCCCCCTACCCATCACTGATATCAAGCTGGCCGAAACTCAAGCTCCATTTCGAAATCATTTGCATTCACGTGGATTCTGATGAGTGGCGCGATTGATCCGTGAATGCTTTTCCTTGCAGCACCAACCACTTCATGTTGGCTAACTGTGAGCACTGGCTATGAGGCGAGGACTCTGATTCATGCCATCTACCTCCGACCAAACTTCTACACCAATGGTGCATTTTCTAGCCTAGTATTCCACCANTTCGTGTTGGCTAACTGTGAGCATTGGCAATGCGACAACGACTCTGATTCATGCCATCTACCTCCGACCAAACTTCTACAACAATGGTGCATTTTCTAGCCTAGTATTCCACCAGTGTCTTCTTCGACGTCGCAAAACAATGTGTTGGAGTTGATATCCGCTAAATTCATTACAAATCACTGAGTAGAATTATGAAATGAATAAAAAGGATTGAAGAGAAAGAGTTCGCAACCTGAATTCCAGTCGCATTTGACATTAGCCCCATTTGGATAAACAGACCACCATAAACGCTTGCATCACTTACGCTGCAACGCTGGCGCTCGACGCATCATCCGGGCAAGAGTAGAATTGTCGTTTTCATGAAGATGCACAGATTGTTGGAATCCTGAGCCACACTAGAGAGGTAGTCGGGAGGGTAAGGAAAGGTTTCTAGCCTTGTCCGCAATTCGAAGTCTAATATGGGAATAATTTGCACATACGCTGATTTCCTGGAGCCATAAACGGTCTTTCTAGCTCTCCATTTCCTGTAGGAAGGTCGTTTCGTAGGTCAAAGTTGGAAACCGACTTAAGTTCATCAAAAGATAATACATGTATTTGCAGCTAGAGACAAAATCAGAAGCTTAAAAGCGAAATTTGAAAATGAGAAAGAAAAATATTCTTGCTATAAGGATGCTAGTAATGACTCCTTAAATCGTGGCTAATAGAACTCTTCTACTTAAAGGTAATGCCTCCATCACTAATGGTAAGATACCTCTCATTTAAAATCGAAGCGGAGTACATTTGAACAGCCCTCTCTCTCTGCCTTAGCATTTGACAACACTGATCTACCTTGGACAGTATTTACAACATGAAGCCTGACGGTTCATCAAGACGAACTCAAACCCCCTCTAGTGAACATCACACCATTTTGAAGGCGTGAACTCCGTTTGGCCATCGCACAGGAAGTACGTCAGCACCCAGCAGGAGCGGGACGATTGAAGCCACTTAGGTCATGCGTGACTGCACGCTATCCTCACAAGAGCACATGTTTTGTGGCCTGCCGTGCTTACTCTGGAGGTCTCCGGGGTCATCTGCCACATGGCGTGAGGGAGCTTACAGAATGAGCTGCCTAACGGTCAAGGGTAAGGCCATGGTGTCCACAAGGAGTGAGAGAGCTTCAAAATCTTAAAAATAGTTGCTTNCTCCAGGGACATCTACCACGTGGTTTGAGGGGGCTTACAGAAGGAGCTGCCTAACGGTCAAGGGTAAGGCCATGGTGTCTACAAGAAGTGAGAGAGCTTCAAAATCTTAAAAATAGTTGCTTTATGCATCAGTCCATTGGGTATGTAAAGGTAGTTGTATCTCACATAGTCTATCGTCACACTTTGTGACAGATAAGCAATCCACTTTGGGCAAGTTGAGTCTGGATGCGGAAAAGTGACTTTGCAATGCGATATGCATGGGAATTACGCCATGTCGTGTGTGGCTGCAACGACCTGCTAATCAGTGGAACTCATTAAACCCGACAACCCTAATTTTGCTAACCCCCTCTCCTTCCGATTGCATCTGCCTTCCAGCCCAATGCGCTGCAACCAAATTACCAGGATTTTGGACAATTACTCTCGAAAGACGTGTTGCTGGTTGCNCTGTGACAGATAAGCAATCCACTTTGGGCGAGTTGAGTCTGGATGCGGAAATGTGACTTTGCGAAGTAAAATTGTCATTTAACTTGGCAATGGGATATGCATGGGAATTACGCCATGTCGTGTGTGGCTGCAACGACCTGCTAATCAGTGGAACTCATTCGACCCGACAACCCCAATTTTGCTAACTCCCTCCCTTTCCATCGCATCTGCCTTCCAGCCCAATGCTCTGCAACCAAATTACCAGGCTTTTGGACAATTACTCTCGAAAGACGTGTTGCTGGTTGCGGTGCTTCCAAAGCTGTGAAAACTTCCTGAGGCCATATGTTTCACGTCTTAGTTACGATTAGACATTAGGATTAGAGAAGGATATGTACACACCTAGCTGCCGATGTGTGCACAGCGTAGTTAAAGCATCCGCACGTTTCATTCTATTCAGTCATTTGCTTTTTAATAGCATTAATTCCAGTTATTAACCTATTTAATATACGCTTATTTTGTCACCGCTTGACATCGCTGTGACAGGTGAAGTATTAGTCGAAATACAAAAGTGGTGAAAACGTTGGTCATGAAATTCACAAAGGGCGAAACGTGTTATCCATTTGTGCATTGCCACCAAATAAACAAAATTCCCTCCTAGAAATGCAGTTTGACTTGTCATTCACGCTTAAGAGAAATAGGTGTTGAAACCTTTTAGTGCGTCAAAGTGGACAAGATTACCGAGAGCTATAAAGGCACTTCACATTGTTTTATCGCATGTTATGAGCTGATCACACTTCTTGTTTCTCTAATAATGCAGTTGTGGTCAAGTAGCCAGTAGAAATAATGTTTAAATAAATAGTACACAGAGTTATGAAAGCATTCCAATAAGTCGATTCCAGTAATCACAGCACCAAAATGTGTTTAAACGAACCTCCCTTTATCAACAAATCTGGCAGAGTTAGTCGTACTTTTTAAACAAGCACTGCGTAAAGGTGTAAATAGCAATCAACTATCACATTCGCCTTTGGAGTCCAAATCTAAGATGCTTTCCAAAATCTCGTGTCACAATGAAATTGCAATAATTGTGGTGCTTAAATGTGCTTTGCAGGTCAGAGGCGGCAGGACAATTTTAACTTGGCCGCGGACACGCGTGCTTCCTCTCAGCATTCGGCAGATCCAGCGTAGTAGATATAAGCCTACCGCTATTGCCCAACAGCCTTACAATAAAGAATGTCTCATAATATTTTGCCTTCTAATAGCAGGGTGGGAAAGAAGGAAGAGGAGGAACGGGAAGATTCCGCTACAGGAATATCCAAAACGAAAATAACTTGCATGCACTTTCACAAAACCCATTTCACAAAACAACTTGAGTCCACAGTTGCAGTCGTATGGCAAGCCAATTTCATTAGGCAGAATATTTTTAATTGTGCAGTTATAATTAAAATAATTGTGATGCTTATGATATGTAAAAATGACCTTGTAGGTGAGAGGCGGGTCTTTCAGAAGTTCCTCCGTTAACTGCTACGGTTTCGCTAGCACATAGCCTCTGTGTGAATGCAATAAAGATGTCCAAAAACATCCGACCATCTTCTAGCGGGGGTTGCAAAAATGAAGAGAAGAAAGAGGAGGAAACGTCCACAACACTTTCTAATGTCCCAATAAACAAATCTATATTTAGGGGCTTGTTATTTTTACGGAAATAGGCAACTCAGCCCTTACCATTTCTTTCAGATAAGGGGAAGGATCCGTGTCATCTAACAAATGCTTGGTTATTTCTGCGACTTTTGAAAGTGTCTTTATTGCGTTTACTCACTCGCACAATACTCAAAGGTCGATTTCAGCACGGTTTTAAACAAAAATCCATGTCATTTACATCATTGCCGCAGTGTTCGGCACCTGTTTTTAAAACCAAGCTTTTGTGCACAAATACATTCATTGCTTTTAAATTGTCATTTATTTACCAAGGGATAGACCCTCACGTGCTAAATTGTACTCCCTAGCTTTTCGTATGTACTCTTTTAATGGAGGTGTCTTGTCGGGTTGCCAGAAGCGCTAATCGGACCTGTGTGATGGCTTTCGTTCCCATTGAGTTGGCTTGGGACGGAGATGTTGAGGGAGAACTTTTGTTTATTGAGTTTGCGCAATTCAGTACCCACTTCAAAAGTCCACATCCTGACTTAGTGAAGTATAACAAAACCTTAATTTGCTATAATTCTGTAAGAAAGGAATCAGGGACCACAATTCATGGCAGATGTAGTTCACGAATTTTATCAGTAAGAATAATTGCAGCGTTCCAAAGACTTCTTTGAAGGCAGACGAAGACATAGTACTTGGACAAAATACACACATTCAGCAAAGAGGAAGAAGCTAAGGCTATCGGCTTTAATGTTACTGTTAAGTATCGATGACAATTTCCCAGGTAGACTCAATAAACGAGCTCCTGAAACTGAACATGATACGGCTGATGCCTAAATGAACGGTAATATAGTGGAGAAGTGCCATTGAGTCTGTTGAATTAGGCTACCAATGTGCGGTGCTTCATGATAACAAAATATTTGGTCACGATCGTTGTCAGGCTGGTAGTGTGCCTGCATAGGCCTATGAGGACGCGTTTTCCGTGTTGTTTTGCTGTCCGAATTAGTTGCCACTCAAACTATAGCATTGGCTGCTAAAGGAGCCGGAATAACGCGTAAGTTAATGGTTGATGATAGGCTCATTAATAAGATGTTGAAGCTCTTTTTTTGTACCTTGTGAACACCATGGCCTTCCCCCTGGTAGTTAGGCCGCTCCTGATGTAAGCCCTTCAATACATGTAGTAGATGTTCTCAGAACCTTCCATGGTAACTACTGTGGCCCACAAATCATTCGCTGTTATAAGGGCAGCATGCGTCCACCCATGACCTAGGTAGCTTCAATCGTCCCACTTCCACAAGGTGCTGACGTGCCTACTGTGCGACGGTTAAACAGATTTCATGCCTTCCAAATGATTTGGTGTCCACTACAGGGGGTTGGAGTTCGGCCTTATGAGCCATCAGGTTTTCATATTGTGGTTACCATCCAAGCAAAATCAGTTTTGTCAAAGTCTGTGGCTGTGAGTGGTCAAGGTGTGAAGGTAGTTTAGAGGTACTCCACTTTGCTGTTAAACGATGGGAATCTTTCCACTAGTGATTGAAGTGCTACCGTTATGTGAAAGGGTCCTATTAACAAAATTTGCGAAGGCATTGCTTTCACCATTACAGCAGGAGCTTTTGCATTCCTCATTTCAGACTTTCACTTCTAGGCTTTTTAGCTTGCCTATGTTTACTAACACAAGCTGATTTCTGCCTTTGACCTCCAAAATGTCATGTCTGCATAAAGTGGGTATCTTGAAGGACAATTTATGGAGGCAGAAGACCAATGCATGTGCTGCTCACTTCCATTTTGGTCTTTGAGTGGCAAATGCCATTGACGACTTTTCCTTCATTGGCTGAGCAAAATGGGCCGCTTACCCTCCCGGTTACCTTCTCTCCAGTGTGACCAGGCGTTTTTTCCATTGGCCGGTTTGCTTGAACGTCTTCAATCTGAAGACACCTCAATTGTCGTCCGGATGATACTTCGAGCACCAGCGTTGCAGGGGAAGTGACGCAAGCGATTATACTGGTCTGCTTATCCAAATGGGGCTAATGTCAAATGCGACTGGAATTCATGTCGCGTACTCTTTCTCTTCAATCCTTTTTATTCATTTCACAATTCTACTCAGTGATTTGTAATGAATTTAGCGGATATCAACTCCAACACATTGTTTTGCGACGTCGAAGAAGACACTGGTGGAATACTAGGCTAGAAAAAGCACTGTCAGTGTAGAAGTTTGGTCGGAGGTAGATGGCATGAATCAGAGTCCTCGCCTCATAGCCAGTGCTCACAGTTAGCCAACATGAAGTGGTTGGTGCTGCAAGGAAAAGCATTCACGGATCAATCGCGCCACTCATCAGAATCCACGTGAATGCAAATGATTTCGAAATGGAGCTTGAGTTTCGGCCAGCTTGATAACAGTGATGGGTAGGGGGAGAGGTTGGGAGTGTGTGGGTCATCTCTTGCGTCCTTCACTTCTTACTGGACCACTGGCCTTAAAAACAACCGCTTTATTACAATGGATGGCAATCCGTAAGAGTAGGCTGTCGTTTGTCCACTCAACGTGGACTTGGTTTACCCTCTGGAAGCGGCTGCGCATTGCTGGCTGGTGGTGGTTGATTGAGGCCACTTCCATGCTTCGGTTACATCTCAACGTGACCTCAGATCTATCACCCTAAAAGCATTTACCCCGTAGGTGAATAGTTTTGACACTAGAGTTTAAAGCATTTTGTTTATGTAGTTTTTTTTGAGATGAGAAGCAATTCACGCTCAAAATTCTGCAGTCAAGTGATGGTTCGGTTGAGAGTTGAAGTGGGTAGTGAGGGCAGGCGAAACCTGTTTTATGCTCTGTGTCTGGATTCGACACTCTCTTCCGACTGCCTTGGCCCTTCTCTCTCTCTTCTTACTTCATTTGGCTGGGCCCAGTTAGGCTGGCTCCAATGCATGGATGTTTTAGGTAGGGGTGTGGTCAATCAAAGCAGCATTGAGCTGCGCGTTTGCAATGGAATTGGTGTCCAAATGTAAGAATGTTTATGTAACATGATTAAGGAGTTGGCTATTAGGTACTGAACAAGCCATTTTGTCAACGCAAAAGGGATTTTAGGAAACGATCTGACCTGTATGCCTTACAAGTGGCATGCCGCGTGCGTTTAACACAGATAAGCATCACTGCTAACCGCTTGAACGGGTCGGGCTTTGTCATAGTTTATGCATGTGATGCATGGCCTTGCTTGGACTCTCACCTCCGTAGCGATGGAAGCGAGGGAGTACATTACGCTGTTGGAAGAAGGATAGGAAGATGAGGACAAATGATGATGCTAAATTGAGTGAGGTCCCACGTCTCTTATGGGAGGACGCAACATCCACTCTTCTTCTCCCGCACATGATCACATCTATCTTCTGCAGAAAAATATTTAAAAGTTGACACCATAACTGGAAATATGTCACCTACTAGACCTCTGATTGACTACAATCCGAGCATCCAAATCAAGATCTGCATGCGATGGTGAAATGTGCCCCACATTCGACTTGAAAGCTTTTAAAATTTTGTCAGACCTGTAAAGCAGATGGAAATGAACTACAATGACATTAATCAACCTCGTTAGCATTAAAAATCTAACTGAACTTACATGTTGACATGATGGTTTCATCTGCTCTAGAGGCCTATCACCTAACCACAGGCCATTTAATTCTAATGCGTTCTACAGCTCAAGAGCGAGTTATTGCCGAATTACTCCTGCATGGATTATGAATGCTGGTAATTGCAATTTTCCACCACATCACACAATGCACCATCAAGCCTTGCTACCCGACATGCTCACTGCAGCCTTTTTATTCAAATCACATCCATGGTGGTTTTAAATAAGCTACCTCATTATCTGCATTGTGGAATTACTCTTCTCCTCACATTAAAGCCTACCTCCAACACACTAGGCATATCATTGTGATAGATAAATGCAGACGTCTTGCAGCCTCAAACCACTGGATGTTCAGCAGAGGCACTTATTCACCTATCGCTCTCGGACTTTTCGGTGGACAAAAAAACCATATGTAAGCTAGGCGAACCGCTCGACAACAAGATCAACNCCCATCACTCTCGGACTTTTCGGTGGACAAAAAAACCATATGTAAGCTAGGCGAACCGCTCGACAACAAGATCAACATCGTTTTCGCGTTCGGGAACCAGAAGTGTCGCTATCCAGCACAGATCAGATTCGCAAACACAATGGCGTCCCTCTAATGAGATTCGTTGCAGGAAATCTCACGAATCGCTGCTGGATTCCAAGTGTTTGCAAGCCAAAAATGATCAAGAGGCCACTACTGTTAACCTGTACATGCAATGACTTAAAATGCTTCACTCCTTTTCCAATCGGTTGTTTTGTAGCGACTCAGTTGCTGAAGCATAATTAGTAGCATCAATGCTTGGGGACGCACCCACGGCGAAGGACTTAGGCAATGCAACAGATGGTAAGTGTCTGGTTCATTGTGATCTGAGTAAAGGTGTATTAAGCGAGAACATTTGCCAGTACAATTGGAACCAGAATGTATGCCGAGTGGCTTGAAAATCATACTAAATGTTTGCCTGTCAAAAGGAGCCCTGATGCTTTAATGAGAGCACTTAATGCATCCACCTGCCACCTTCTGATTGCCCTCGCAGTCTCTGTTTATACATCCTTAAATAAACGCATTATTCTTTCCTTCCCTCCTGTCATTTAACTACCTTCATGTTCCGTGGGGTAATGCACATGAATTAGGGCAATGAAGACGGTGGCTACTGAGGCAGACAATGCGTCTGTCATTGTGCTGCAATAAGCAAAGCACGGTTAAAAGTTTCTCGTTTACCAGACTAGATGGTAATGCACTAATAACCCGATTAAATAACCAATCAGAGTGAGGGGAGCTCGGTGGATGTAAGTGAGCCTGGTGGCCCATTGTAACTTCTGACGAAGGTTTCCATTAAGAAGCTCTTCTCCTTCCGTGTATTGTGGCACAAGGCCAAAACGACACGAAGGCTGTGTGGTACACACCGCATTGTACTGCAAGAAAAACATAGTGAAAAGTTGATTGGGTGGAATACAATGCGGGTAGAGGAGAAAGAAGGCTGTCATTTTAACCTAAACTTGGTCACTGTCAGATTAACAGATGGATTCCTCCTCTGTAATGCATGCATTGCTTTCTATGAGGGTGAGCCAAGTCAGTAGACACTTGTGAGCATCCTCGTGGAGATCGAATTGCAGTGAAACTCAGCCCACTGCACGAAAACAAAAGCCACCGTAAGATCAACTCTTTTTCAAGCTGCTTTGCCTAGCTTCAGCCTCGGCTACTACCCCAAAATTTGTTGTAGCCTAATTTTGGTTTAAATTGTTCTTGAGTGAAAAGGTGATAAATAGGCTCTGCTCAACATGCATTGACCATTTATTTGATAAGGTCCTTCGGACAGCATTTTTATGAATGCCATCTTCCCTGTCCTGATTTACCCAGCTTCAATCATGAATGATGCTGTGCAACTTTTTCTTTTGCAATCACACGTTGTCTTTCACCTTGCTTACTTCCGCAGTGCGTAACTATCACAGTCTTGATTTGGCACAACGGACGCTTGGGTTCCATTTGTTTTGGATTCGACTCACATTAGTTGTGGTTTGTGTTTGCTAAATTTTACTAGTTGCTGTGGTATTTATCGACTCACATTAGTTGTGGCTTGTGTTTGCTAAATTTTACTAGTTGCTGTGGTATTTATCAAAGGGGAAGTGGGACGGTCAACACATGTTTGATTACTGCGGCTAGAGCATGGGTAAGACGTGAAACAGGGGAAATCGGTGCTTGGATTTGACAATATTCAGGACCTCGAGAGCACACATCGCAGGCAGCAGGTCTTATCGTAACGAAGAGTTGAGAGGTACTTCGTAGCCGATGCATAAAACTGCATGCTCAAAGGTCTGTGGTGTCTGCTTAACATGGTTGTCTACCTCCTCATTTCCAAGGTGAGTCAGGTAATCTTTACGTCAATCCCTCTTCTCATTGTCATCGAACCCGAAGTGCCAAAGGGGAAGCATGGGATTAACCAGAGTGTGGCTGATTTGGCATAAGGTTGATACTTTTTTAGCGTCCTCCATCTCATCTCAGCATTGGGATGAGGCATTGCAGCCAAAAGATTGCGACTCGCACAATTGTCGAACGGTAGGTTCGCTATCTTCATTTACTACAACTTGCACTGCATCCCACCATTTACCAAGCCCCTTTATTACACGTTAGTGCAAACAACATAGGATACCAAAGGTAAAGGAGGCAAATCACCTCCACCTGGCATGAAGGACTATACCATTATTACATGCTACTTTGCACAATTCTGCTTCCCATTAACAATGTTGATCGCTGTGAGAGAAGACTTATGGGCGTTTCTGTACTACTCGCTTTCAACCATGGGGCGTCCACTCCAATGTGAGGGAAGGAAGGTAGTAGAGGAGCCACAGGAAAAAAGCAATTACATGAGGTGAAATGAATTGGTGGGTGTGTGGGTGGTGGAGCGTTGGCGAAGTGTGGAATTAAAATTCCTTTAAGATACAACCAAAGGAGATCTTGCTTCGCCCAGGATGGAACTGTGGATTTAGTAGTCTAAAGGGACAAGTTTGAAAGAGTGGATGAATGTGCCTTTGCACACACACACACACATGTACACACACGTTCCTACCTGTTTCCTTGCAACAACAATTTAGGCGACTCGACAAAGGAACGGAGACAAACTTGGGCAATACCAAACATACGTGCTTGGGCTGATAGACAGGTGCAGACACGTAGTGAAAAGGGCACAGATGGACTGAGAAGGCACGAGCGCATTTTTGCCCGGAATTTTGGAACAATAGGTATAGAGATTGTCTACAAGTGCATTAAGAGAGGTGGGAGTGAGGTAGGTAGACGGGAATTGGGCCAGCCTACAAATGACGAAGTAGTAACAACGCTCTCACCTTCGCTCTGGAGGAATTGAGTGAGACGAAGATAAAGCTATGAGATGGTTTTAAGGCGACGAGAAGGACAAACTAAAGTAGGCGAAAGAAGCACAAAAATGGATAGTTCCTGGCTATCCAAGCTAGGTTATGCCAAAACAGGGTTTGGTTCTAGGTCAAGTGCAGTTTACTTACGCCAAGTCTAACGTGTGCTAGTCTAATCTAGGTTATGCATCTTCGCATCATTTAATTATATCATATGCAACAGTGGGACTGGTGGAGAGTTGAAGAGGACTTATCAAGAGGGTGCTGATGGACGAAAAGTTAGGAGGAGAAGGAGAGAGGAGAGAAGTGATGTTGGGTTCGAAGGAGGTGAAGGTGAGTGAAGCGTGAGGGAGTTGTGAGCTGCGAGATTTCTTCGTGTCACTAAACTGGAATTTGAAGGCAAGGAAGTAAAATGTTAAAAGTACTCAAACCTCCATCTTCAGTTGAGCTGAGTGCAGTAATTGGAGGCCTATTGAGCGAAGTAAGAGGAGGAGGAGATGCACTAGAGGTGCGTTGGAGTGGGGCATAAGAAAGGAGGAGTAGACAGGAGGGCCCCTCTCCATCCATTTCGATGAGGCCATCGGATCAATTTATTATATGTTCACCTTGATCCCTAATACCTGTGAGGAGGAAAGGGTGAGTCTCATGTCACATGGCATGGGATTATGATGAGTCAATTGGGTGGGCCAAATCTGTGTTAGGATTAACCTAAATGGTAGCCTCTAAGGCACCTCTGAGGATGAGGCACGTACAATAGATCAGATAGCCTCGTCTACCGTCCTTTTTCCTATTCAATTCATGCCTGCCATAATCTAGCCTAGGTAACCAATCTAATCTGTTCTGACAGTCAAATCTAGTCTGATCTGGTCAAGCCTAGTCATGTGAGCCGTGCTAAAGCTCTTCCAATGTGAAACATGAACATTGAGCAAGTTGTTATGCATCAGTGGGTCTCCCGGTGGTGCCGCGCCTTATTTGGTGGTTGCAAGTGCAGGTAGGAGACAGGAGAAGTAAATACAGCACAATAAGCGCAGTGCAGGGTATAAAATTGATTAAGACAGTCGAAGACTTACCCCTGAAGATTGCTATTGAGCTAATGAAGGGACGCTTCAGACGCGTGTCCCGATCATTACCTCGCATTACGACAGATAATGGCAAAGCGTGCACTTCTTCGGTGGAAGCTCAGAAGCATGGATGTTCAGCTGAATGAGACGACGGGATGATTGAGACGGGACAAAGGTACAAGAGGCCGCGAAAATGAAAGAAGAGAGGGCTAAAAACAAACATCATAGAACGTTTCTGCACGGTACTTTAATGCAGCATGACTTAGTTCTTTCCTTTTCTCTCCAATCCATTCCTGATACGCTGGAAGAGATCAGCTATGCTATTTCCTTTTCATGTGACTCACACTGGACACCAGGTTTGGAAACATTGAATTGATGCACGCAAATTAGGCAATGGAGGAGAAGGGAATATCACAGGAAGACGCCTCTGGAACTGTGGGCCGAGGAGTGTGGCGTGACGAGGAGACAAAGGGAGAGGTGATGGGATTGGAGCATGAAAAGAAGACAGGAGATGAGGAGACAATGAAGCGGAAGAGAGGCATTGATGTATAATTGGGTGGCAGGAACGACAGTGCGAGATAGGAGGTAGTTTTGTTTGCTTCTTGCCTATATGGCACTTTCTGAGAACATGAATATTACACAGCCCTCTCGCCTCTTTAGCACCATATTTGATGATCTCATATCAACTGATTATGAAAGTGTCATCAGGTGGTTTCCCTTCCTTCGTTTGCGCACAAGCTTTGCCTTCTCATCCCACCAGTGGTGTATCTTTGTAGGATCACATCTTCTTGTGATGAGTGGTCATTGGCTGACGACGGAGTTGGACGTTATGAGCGAGGAAGTTTGTAGGTGCGATAACTCGCACCAACAGCAATTACACTTGCAATGCATTCCAAATGGGAGATTGGGCTCGTACGTTTGTTTGTCTCAGATAGCCTTCTCGGTAGCCGTTGGTGCAACTGAAAGGCAGTCTTAAGTGTCAATATGCGTTGCCACAAGTCAACTTGTACCTTCGTACAGTCACATTGCGTGCTTTGGGTAATGTTGGTTGTTACTTCCTTGTTTGTCAGGAAGGTTAGAAAAGGCATCCACGATTAATGGCCTGTGTGCAAATTGAACTGCCAGCCACAATTTAGTGTATGGGCTGTAGCCCTGTATGGGAAGAAGGCACGTGCAAGGCTTAAACACTAGTTGTATGTTGGTGCATCGTTTTAAACCCTCAACGGTCCTGTCAGAGTGCGATTCTTTCCCTCCACCACTTCATTGGCCTGCAGACGTCCATGTGTAAATCGTGTCTTCGGGATCCAAAGGGTTTGCATAATTTAGTGAAGGGTCGCTTCGGGAGCTTTATTTTGGCAAATCCACCGAAACAATGTAAGCTTAAGCAACCATTTCATCGTCTTGTGTCACTTTGAGTTTTAACTCGGCTGCTTTCGTCAAATAGTCTAGCATAAGCAGATGGCATTTGTTTCCTCCCTCAGTGAGTGGTGGAGGATCCAAGGTGTCTGTGCCCACCAATTCTTCTAGGAATTCTGCAAATGCAGGTTGCAGTGGTGCAAATCAGTGTGAGGCTAAGTCTTTTGAGACTGCTGCGAGCAATACAGGCTAGGTATGGATCAAGTACGTCTGGAGTAGGAGAAGGTCACCAGAATCGTTACAGAGAGCCTTCGGTTTCTTCCCTTTACTTAGCTGACCAAGTTAATCGTGTAGCTCTTATGAAACTGTTTGTACCGATGATTCTGGTATTGCTAGGTGCTTGGGAAACAAGCGTCTCCTTGTTACCACAAACCCGAATCGACTGGACTGACTTTTGTCCATTCCTGCAATTTTTCTTCATCCAACCTTCTTGCTGAGATGTATGATGGGAGGAATGGGATGGTAACTTGCATGCTTGTTCGGTCTCACCCTGGTGTACTGCTGAGACGCCTTAATTCCTTCCCTAAGTCCCTTAGCGTTGGAGAGTGCTCCTTTATTGGTAGTATGCGGAAGGATCAGAAAGATTTAGGATCTGATGGGGAGTCCATGCTGCCTAAATGGCGGCTAAAGAGCGTATACTCATGAGAATGTTATTCTGTTCTCCCACCAGCGTCTTGGCCACTGCTACTTACTTGTTAACAACCGTTTATATGGAGTGACTGTAGGCCTTCACGTGTTTATTAACGTAACATTCTTCTACAGCTTCTCTTGACTGCCGTCTATTTCCATTGCTTGAGAGACCGATTTTGTCTTGCATCTCAATTTACCGATCTGCCCAGCGCCTTTTCTAACCCTAAAGGTGCCTCGATGCCTACAATCTGTCATGGAAACACGCATGCCTACACACACACCTTCATGGATTTTATTCTTCTCATCTTTTTATTTTTTTACTAAAACATTCCCACAATCGTTTTCTTTCTACTGTCGGTGTAGGTGGGAGTCATCGTGGTGCGTTTACGATTCTTATGCATGCCCAGTCCCCTTTTAGAAGCGAATATGCTGCCTTTTCGCAGCAGCACTACTGAGTCGAGATTGCATTTGATCCGCTCTTCTACTGATTCATTGACTTCCAGTTCAACGTCTGAAGGTTCCCAAAGCGGCTACTGATTGGTAGGATATGACCCAGGTCATGGACACCACGCCTCTGCACCTTCGTCTCTAGCCATTGAAGACGGCGACATCTCCAATCACCACATCTTCGATTCGAGACTGCGTTCCGCTCTCTGCCAGTAGTACTTTGTCGTCTGTCGCTTAGCGCTGGAGAGAAGGAGGGCTAGAATGCTGCCTGTGCCAAATTGAGCGTCCTCTCTCATCCTCCATCTTGGGGCCTCGTTCCTCTACTCCACGTCTCTTCAACTCACAGCTCATTACCAAATCAGCGTGCATATTTTTGGATAGAAATTGTCAAGTTAAAAGGATTAGCGTGAGAATTAAGAGATCTTAATCTTCTTCCGCCATGATTTGCTACTTATGATTAAATACAAATAATTTCCGCTTTATTTTATGGAATTTTTTACTATAAAGGCAAAATTACAAAAGCACACATTGGGATTTTGTACAGGCTAGCAATCGCTGCATAAGATACCCAGTTGACTTTGTGATTGCATTCATGCACAGGTTTGTTCTCTTCGTAATCGCCAAACTGGCGCACGTGGACCTCGTCATCACGCCAACCCTTGGTCTGCTTCCCCTGTCTCTTCCATGCATTGTCTTCTCGTGTTCGATCTATTAAAACGCGCGTCAACCTCGTGACAATCACTGTCGCACCCGTTGCGCACACCATCCACTACACTGGTGCCCTCTATTCAGTGTTTTACAGCAGCCTCTCCACCCTACAGGCTTCGTTGGCTCGCCATTGATAATGTCTCCCACTGTGCCGCACCAACACCTACATCCCGTTTAACCTGACTCCAGCTGGAGTCGCGCAATGTCGACATTTTGGATGCCGAACCATTTCATTCAACAATCACTGCCGCCTCCCCCACACTCATCAACACACTTCTTTACCCACAGCCTACCAACCTTGATTTTCTGCAGTAGCTGTCCACCCAGGTAACAGACGGATGGCAGGCAGGCTGGGCATGAATCCACGATCGCTAGTGTGGTCACCTCAAGTGCCCATTCCTCTTGACATATCCCTTTACCCTCCCAAATTCTGACTCTTTATCATTCGGGTAGTGAATTTAATGTTGGACTTCAACCCAGCGTTTGGACTTTGTTAATGAAAAACACTTGTGGTTACCAACTCTTCCATCTTACATTCCTTTGCTTTTCCTTCCCTTTTCATTTCTTCTTTCTACCTTTTATTTGCATCCGCGGTTCCACCCTCTCTTCCGCATCACCTCCACTGCATCTAATTTGCGCAGTTCATGTAGCAAATAGAGGGCTTTTCGGATAGACGTCGTTGCCAGTTGTCAGAAGTTTATTACAATTTGTTTGATAAAGCAGACCTTCCCTTAGACTCATGCTTCCATCCATCCATCTATCCATCGATCAACTGCCCTGATCTCTCCTTTCAGTGGGACCATAGAGCCATGTTTACAGCCCGCCTGTGTGGACTCGGACGGAAATCGCAAAAAATACCGGAGGCTGAAGTTTTAGTTGTGGAATCTAGTAGTCACTATTGGCACCGTTTTTCACGACATCCATCTAAGCACTTTGCTACGGGGATGGGATGAAGACGTTTCCGGGTTGGAGGTCAACAATACCACCGACAAGCAGACATACGTTCTCCGATATCACCTCCATCTTATCTGTCAGCACTTTTGATATTCTCGGCCTCTTGGTGACAAGTACGATGCTGTTACAAAATTCTGATGATCGAATAAGTGGAAGGTGATTACACTGTTCTGAAAAAGGATCCAGCACTCTCCCTGTCCCTCTATCTGTATCTCGCTTTCCTTCTGGGGGCGGAACCTCAGTGCGTCAGTGCCCCTGTGGATGACAAGAGCATACAATAATTGTGGAAGAGTGTGGAATGCAAGCTGATGTCGAAGTTCTCCACAACCCATTTACTTTTATGGTTTTTTCCATCTCGATGTTTAGCAACGCAGGCACTTGAGTTCTCGTTGTTTATGCCGCCACTAGGCAGACTCAAGGCACTGCAATGACACGAAGGTGAAAGAGAATCAATTAAACTTGCCGATGTAAGCCCCTGTCTTACACCACACCACTTAGCCAAGTAGTCTACAAAAGAATTGCCTTTGCCGCTTTGTTTGTGCAAACCGCTCCACTTGGCTTGAGAGACCATCAAGGTGTCTCACTGCGCAACCGACTCCACCCGTACCCACTTGTCAAGTTTGTTGCAAGCACTAATCCAATTGTGACACTCAACCTTCTGTTATCCGTCTCACATCAAAGGGCGCAGCTTTACAAGGGGCTATCCAACAACAGCCAACCAACCATCACAAGCAGCAACGATAAACTAGCACCAGCCAAACTATTAAACCAATGCCAGTTGTCAAACGATGACAGGTAAACAAGAAAACCAACCAAGCGTAAATCAAATAAAAATGCAGATGAAATGCTTTGCACAGTTTGGGCGCCTCATACCGACACCCGCATTACACCATTGTCAACGACCGCAGAAGCGCGAGAAAAATGAGAGGAGCTTTCTTCTGCCTTTATGGCATTTTCACTCTTCTTTATTTGTCAAAGGAAAAAGTAAGATAGCAAATTAAAAAATAAGTCATTGAAAAGGAAGTAAAAAAGCGGTTATCGTCTTTGTTTGGAAGGAGACAACAGGCTTTCAAAGTAGTGGAAAACTAGTGAGACCCTAAGGGGAAAATATGAGGCAAACGCAAATGCAACCGCGGAACCTTGAAAAAGGGAGCGCGCCCTTCTTTCTGACTGTCATCTTCACGCACCTTTTCGTCTAAAAAAGAACATTTGCAATTAAAAATAATAGAGATGGTGAAACTGCCACCTAAAGCCTTCGGCGGAGTGAATGGCCAAAACTACTTACAGAGGGTCTCAAGGGACATCTGCGCTTGCAGAGCTTCATCTGTACGCCTGAAGGCTTGTTCGTAGATTTCAACACCATAGTGGCGATCGATGGGTAGAGCGGTGTTATTTTGGGTAGAAGGATCTACAGTGGGGAAAGCACATCTAGCAAAGCAATACTTAGTCCGCATTCAAAATCCACGGTCTCTACCGCCACGCCAATGTCAATAAACTTCACTCGAGGAGCTGCCTGTTGCAGGTGACCCAATATGTCCAGTATGACCACCAAAGATGAAACGAGGTCACTGGTGGACTAATAAAAACCCACCTCCTAGAACACCTAACCGCATGCTCATCTATGCTACTATTCACACAACGAACTTGGAATCTTTTATCCCTCCATCCAAACTTCCTGTGGCAGTAACGACTAGCCCTACGACACTCTTCTTGTCATGTGTCAAGCAGCCCTAAACGCCATCCCCTAGAGCAAAGTCCTGATCAAAAATTTCATCGTGTAGAGAATGACACATTTACAAGCTTAAACAAAAGCGCACTGGCAAGTGCTGCCACTAAAAAAGTCGACAGCAATGCCTTCGGACCAACTTTGTTCCTGTCTCGCCGTTTATTATAATTTACTTAAAGTCAAGTCACTTTCGAGGTATAAAAATGAGGGGTAAGGAACAACAAGAACTACACCCAAAATGAGACCACGTAGTGAAGCTGTCTTTGTTAATGACCACGGCGACATGGAAGACTCCGTGCCACATCAGCTTGCAACATCTTCTCCGCACACCAACACCAGTGGCAATAATTGTTAAAGCAAGGCCGCGTTCGGATGCCTTACATGGCATTACCGATCTCCCTAGTTTACCCCTTCACCCTCAGTGTAGCATGATCGAGATAAAAGCGCCTTGCCTTCCAACACCTCAAGAGATGACCTAACTACCGCCTCTCATTCAAACTAGGTCATCAAATAAGTAGCAATTGAGTGAATAAAAACAATGATTCTAGATGATAGAAGAAAGGAGGATGGTCTTTATTTTCATCTCTTCCACACAAAACCCTCACTCACCTTCAAAAAAGATCCTGTAGGAGCATGCAAATTGTATTTGATAGCCATCGGAAAGTTGTTTAACCTTCTCCACCAAGGAGAAGGGCTGGCCAAGGCGAACCGAGATGGCCCATCGGTAAAAATCAAACTTTGCGTAGTAGGTGATGAAGCCGGCAAAGAGCTCACCTAACGTAGATCTGTTGGTACTACGCATCTGATCCCACGGCAGCTGTAAATCCATGTCCACCTCCTCCACTGGACGCCCGGAGTCGAAGAGCTTCTACAAGGCGTAAAGGGGCTGCATTTCAAAAACACAAATATTTAGCAGTCTCTTCCGAAGAAAACTATGAGATGAACACCACGAAGAACACAGCTGCAGCACAAAGTCGCCTCTGAGAAATGTGGTTGCGACCATGGTGAGTCTGCATTCGAAATTCACTCAAGCTGAGGGATAATCATTCCACCTCCTTTATTAACATTCCATCTAGCTTTTTGTCAACTATGATTCCCTGATTAATGATCAGGGACGTTCCAATGCAAATGGCTTCTACCACTTGAATAAAGTTATTCCAGTCCCATCAGAAATCACGCAGCATATCGCTAATTCAGAATACGAAACTCAATTCACAAAATTAATCGGTAGGATGGGTTAAACCTGTAGACTCGAAACGCTACCCCTCCCTCTCTGTCGCAATAAATAGTGGATGGGAGCTTACGGGGAAAAGTGCTTGCAGATTCGGCAGGACAGGAGGCGAGCATCCACGTTGAAGGTATTGGATGACCATTAGGAGCAGGGTAAAAGTGGAAAGGCGGAAGCGACTGGCACCGTAGATGTCCATCTTTTGCGCCCAATCCTTCACGAACAAACCGAGTGGAGGCAACCGAGGATCGACTGTTAAGGAGGATATTCATGCTTGTAAAAGCCGTTCCATAAGCGACTCATCGTCTTTTGCTCAACGCAGCCGAAAAGAGGTTCATCACCTCCAGCTGATGTGCGCCTGTGGCATTGCGATACTAGCTAAGTAGCTCAGGCACTGGGCAGCGAATTGGAGTTTTGAAAGCATTCCACACAGAAAGTCACCAAAGCTAACTGGTAGCACTATTGGCACACGATTAAGCAAAGTGGAGTAAATGTAAGCCACCGACGCCTACTTCCCTTACAATCTGGAAAGGCATGTACCTCCTTCGACGTGCAAGTGATTGGTCCAAATGCTGGCCAATGAGCTTTGCAGGCCAGCCAGTGAGCAACCAATCACAAGGGAGGAGGACAAGTCAAGATTCATTTCCACTCCGACACTGAGTCAGAATGCTGAGTAAGCAATAAAAACCGCAAATAATCTCACCTCGAGCGTACATGGCGAGAAGATGGGTGTTGTAAATAGCCGACAAACCGTTTACGCCCAAATCACACTTAATGCCAGACATTTCATCCTGCATTCTAATAATTGGCATTCTCGCGGGAATCAGCACACAGGTCCCTTTGAATTCTAGAAAAGTGAAAACGACAAACAAAATGGATAAAATCGTGTTCACAACCAGCAGAGACTCAACTTTTGAGGCAGTAGCAAACAGTGCTGTTCATACCAAGCCTACCATCAGCCTTCACCTCAAATTATAGTAGCAACAGATCTGGCAAACCTCACCACACCCCGCAGGACACTCCATTGTTACAGCAGTGGCAATGTGGACAAATTCGAACAAAGAACGCGGTGGCGGTCCCACTTACAGCTAGCTATGCACCTTTCCCGTTCTTACAACTATCCTTTGTTCTAGTTCTGCTTGCCGATCACCAACGTAACCAGGCCGAACAGGTTCCATAATAGAATCCCAAAATATCTACCACCATTACTTACCTCCAGCAGTCAATGACCCAGACAGATAGCCTAACAGTACAGTAGAGAACAGAATGGGCGGCACAAGAAACTACGCTTCAAATGGTGTTTGTGCACACCACACCTCTGCATATCACAAGGGTCTGCTCGAGACCTCCATCCACCAAAAGTTACAGTGTTTACGCAACACAACCATGGATGACATCGAGAGTATATTAAGGACTGCTTTTTTCATAAAATGCCACGTCTTTGGGGGAGAAAACTGTACTTCTCGTTCGACACATTCCCCAACTGGCCTGAAGTGAGTTGCTTCAGTTGCGCTACACAGTGCCCTCAAACTGCAACTAATCGCTTAATATTCACCATAACTGTGGGAAAAAACGGTTAAACAAAGACTCACTACTTTTGAGAAGGGGGAATAGATATGTGTTCGCAAAGTGGTAGGCGCTTAGAAAGACCTGCGACTTCTGTGGCCTAAGTACAAGGCACAAATCCAGGTCGCTTTGATTCAATCCGAACCCACTGGCTGAGGAGCCAACAATTACGAGCTTCGAATCTATAAAAAAGTGGAATTTTAATGTATTAAGCAGCGAAGAGGAGGGAGGTTCAAGAGATTACTAACAAAATACTCAACGAGACATGAGATGCATCGGACCTGAGGGGACGGATAGATGGACTACCGGACAAAGAATGGACAAATGCGTACGGAATAGCAGACAAGTGGATTTGTGCAAATGAATCTCTTGCTCGAACAACGGATGCATGACTCATGTAAGTAAGAAAATCATTCGAAGGCTATGCAGTTCCAACAATGAGCAAAACGATGTTGGGTGGCGATCCTGCGGCATAAAGTGCAACAATGTCTATCACATAAGTGGACAAATTCCCTACTCAGGTACACAGTCTTAAAGTGCCCATGAAGCAAGTCAATAAAATAGCATAGGTTAAACTCACTTGGATAGGATTGCGAAATAATTGAGTAAATATGGTCTTTAAGTTTCACCTTCTCTTCATATCTTTCGGTTGTCTGATGATTTTCTTGGAAAAACTTCTCAATTTGGGCGGATAGACCATCTAGGTATTTAACTATGGGATCGCTTCGTGCCATCGTAAAACTCTCCGTCTATATAAAGTAAGGCAGTGAAATGAGGCGTCTGGTGCAAACTGTTCAGATTATCCACCCTCCCTCTTTCTACCCAGAAACCGTCACCAACATCCCTCAAATCATAAATTGCGTAATCACCACGGGTAAAAGTAAACTATTATCAGTTCAGATAACCAAGGCTAACAAAATATAACATTACTGACTAGACGCTTCCAAGTTAACAGAGTTTCTGCCCCGTGCCAGTAGCCAGGTGAGAGAGAAAGAAAGCTGCTTACCGCCGGAGAGTAGATGCAGCTGTGGCCCCACACCAACTTCCTCAAAGTCACTTTGTTCCACATCATGTAAAATAAAAACGTGCTACGAAAAAAAAATAAGACCATCAAGACATGTTTGTGGTAGGACTACTTTTACCTTATTTATTTACAGCTAATGTCTCACTTAATAACCTGGTGACATTTTCATTAAGAACGATCTTTGCTAGCATTATTGAATATGCAACGCTTTACTCGTTTGCCTTACAAGTGTCTTGGATAAGGAAGCCTCTCAAAAGCAATGTTTTTCTGACCTTTTTCAGTCCTGGCGAGATGTCTTCACGCAAGTTTGTCCAACTTTTAGCAGTCCCTCTATGCAATATCAATCGGAAACAATCCCGCAAAGTGCCGATCGTGGCATACCTAGGAGTCCTTAATACACCACTGATACAACTGAAAAACAACTGTAAAACGCACGTGCTCCTTGTGTACAGCAATACTTTCATGGAATGCACTTTCTTCTAGGATGATACTACCACATCTTTAGTCGCGAAACATGGGGACATAAGTGGCTCACTGTGCTCTTCCCACTTTCTACCATTCCCACAAGGATTGCAAAGCAACTCTTGTCTATTCTTTTGTAAAACACCTCCTTGATCTTAAACGTCACCCATTTACCTGTGATTTAACAATCTTCCAATCTACCACCGCCTAACATGCAATTCCTAATTGCCTGACATGGCAATAAGGCGTGACGCTGCAACAAGAGCACCATTTGTCCACAAATGAGGAAATACAGGCCACCATAAAATAACTTGGAAATAAATGCATACAGTAGTGGTAAAATTAACAGGTAATAGATCGCAAACTATTTAATAAACCTAACACACAAACATTGACTCCCTCAACTGTTGTCTTCCCTGGAGCAGCATGCAAATTGTATTTTAGGGTCAGTTTAGCGAATTATGTTGTAATTGTAGAGCAGGTAACGTTAAAAATGAAGGAGACCGTAAAACTACAGAATGAGGGAAATCATAAGAATACAGATCAAACAATGGATAAAAGCCCTTGCATACAAATTGAGATGAACATGTAAGTGGAGATCCTATCTGAAGCTTGGAATGGAAGATTATGCTGTTGGACACAACCCATGCGAAATTTTGTTTCCTTTTCAACTGCCACAATTACTGTTTGGACACATGCTAACAGACCAACTAGAAGCGCGAAAGTATACCTTTCTCTTCAAACAACCTTCAAGTCATCGGGACGATAGTCAAGGGTAGCAGAAATCTTACTTTCCCACGTAGTAATAGAATCACGGTCAATCACTCACACACGTAGGCAACTACAAAAGTTCTGTTTGTCACATCGGCACGCACACACGTCGTACAAAAGAAATGAGCGTTGAAAAGGCTGTCACTTTGTAAAGAGTAGTCCTCCTTCTAAACCCGCTGGTAAGGATATCATAACTCGTTACCAACTATGCAATTCGAATGCTATTGCCATATTCGCTCCTAGGATCCCGGACGAGCGTCGATATTTACAGCTCGTGTAGGTCGAGGTTTTGCTGTCCATTAACTGACAAATAAACGCAGTCAGTTATTCTCAAACCTACGACGCCTTGCATCAGGTTCGAAGCATTCTATCCCACATACCCTGTTGAGATGGCACGTGATTTCCCACAGTCAGTCTAAAGATGGCTAACAGGCATATCTCCAATATGTGAGGTTCTTGGGAAGGGTCAACTAACTACAGTTCTGCCATTACAGTGCTTGGTAATGCAGAGAAGCATGATTGGTTATGCGATAATGAAGCAGGCGGTTGTATAGCCGGGCAATCAGTAAAGGACGGAATTCGGACGGAGAGACATGCCGCGGAAGTAGGGAGAGAAAAAACAAGTTGAACTAATTGGATGTCAAGCGACACTCTACTGATGAAGATGCATGCAATAAGCATTTACGCTGAGATAAGGCCACAGTAACTTCCAGGAGCTGGTTTGATTAGCATCTCTCCACAGGGTAGCAGCTAAAACAAAAAATATTTTGTTTACAATTTCCATCTGAAGGAACCACCAACATCATACATGCCGTGTCGACATTTTTAGTTGTGGGCCTCCATCGAATCTCCAATTACTTTCGTGCCGCTCCATCTTTTTTACTTCACATATTTCTTTTCTAAAACCTCGTTAGCAGGTGCATTTTTTGAAATGTGGGTTGCGGATTCAAATTGCATCATTCCTGTCTTTTATCTAATGACACAGAACCTCCAAACAATCAACCTTGAGCAGACCTGTTATCGCAGCCACACTCAACCGGGTACTCACCATAGTGGTTCGCAGCTCAAATATATACACCGGAAATAATCCAACAGGTCCAATGTGTCTACTTCGCTTTGTTAGGTGTCAAGGAGGGTCGCTATTTACTCAAGTGCCATTGGTTTAAAGTTTTTTATCATTCTCTGCCTACTGCTGCAGACACCTTTGAACTTCACGCCTTGCCTGAAGCTGTACGGAAGCCAGTCTATTGTCAGTGCCAGTCTATAGTGTGATCAGATAACCTATAATGCAGTGAACTACCAGAATTCAAGTGAAGGTTATGCAAAATTGGAAGGCCTTCGACAAATAAAACACATGCTGGAGGTAGTTTGCCTTGTGGTAACGGAGAGATGAGAAGTATTTCGTTGTTGATGCACAAAGCCCTATGCTTGAAGGTCTATAGTGTCTGCATGACGTGGTTGCCTACCTTCTCATTTCCAAGGTGTGTCAGCTGATCTTCAAATTGGTCCCTCTTTGACATTGCCACGCAATTCGAAGTGCTGAAGCAGAAGGTGGGCTTAGCCAGAGTGTGGCTGATTTAGCATAAGGTGGCCACCTCTTCGGCGTTCCCTATTTCATCTCACCATAGGGATGAGGCACTGCGCTCCTCCGACTGGTGGATGTAAATGCATGTAGGAGACATATAAATTAAGAGCAACACAATAAGCGTAGTGAAGGATGTGAATTGATTAAGGGACCCGATGACTTACCCCTAAAGAAGAGGAAGGAGGGAGGGGTAGCATGACTTACCCCTAATTTTTTACGATCTCTATCTCCTTTGACCCTCGGATGTCTGCAGAACGGCGGAGTGAGAAGTTGAGAGGGACGAGGAGATAGACAGCGAGGTGATGGGGATGGGGGATGAGAAGACAGAAGAAAACGTAGTAGGAGGGGGCAGTAACGAGAATTCCTATGATTAAAGGGTTACTTACTCGAAAAACGACTTTTCTAGCTTAGCACTCTCAAGGCCATTGATCGTGTTTAGCATTTCTTTGTCATTGTAGTTGGTTGCGTTGAGTGTTTTAATTGTGGTAGTATTTTAACTGGATGAGCTCTGTTGGTTAAACAAGTAAAAACCATTAAATTACATATTTTACATGGCGCCGATAATGGTCTGTGTCCTAGGGTGACAAAGGTGTACATGTCTATGTTGATGCATCTAATAAGCTGCAAGATATTACTGAGAAATAACCAAACTTGTAGTTTGGCCTTGCTATTGCTCTCTGCTTCGCAGCCTAGAAGCTAATGCGGTCTATGCTGCCTTTTGACGAATCGGTTGTTTATCCTTACCTCGAAGTCTCTTCACAGATGTAATGCAACAACTACATTGCCTAAATTGTTACAACAATCATGTTAGTGGAATTTGTCATGCTTGTTGGATGCGGATAGAGCTGTTTTGCTCTCCAAAAAGGTATTTGAGTGTTTTGTTCTTCACTGGTGACTTGAATGTCGTCTTCTACAACTTCAGTGGACGCGATATGAACAAAGAATCTATTGTGAACGCGACGTCGACGTGCGGTCTATGCCATTGTCACACAAAATATCAGTCCATAGCTTTGATCGACATTGCTTTTCAAGTCTCGGTTTGCACCTGCAGATACGCGGATGTTTCTCGGATAGAATATATGTTAACTCAGGTGATGGGTGGATGCAAACACCGAGTTATACGACGGAACATGGGGACAACTGAGCAAATGAGGCGGCATATCGGCTGCATTTCCATTGAATCTCCAGGGGACAGGTATTTTGTTGAGGCTGTACCGCTGCAAAAGGGCGTTTTAGTAATCAGCGAAGTAGGGTGCAAGCAGTGCACTACCGTGATACCTGCGTTGTGACGTGATAGAAAAAAGGGCCGTGTCAATTGGTCTGATGAATGTAAACGTATGGAGGAAGGGACTAGTCGATTAATAGGTGCGCATAAATGGGCATTTATTCATATAGGAGTAACCCCTATTTATGTATGCGCTTTGCTCTTTATGTGCCTTGGTGAGGTCTGACGTCTGACTACGAATGTAGTCCCCTGTATCTACCACAGATACTGCCTGTTCTCTGGGAATCCAACTCTGGTTTATGACTAAATGTATCTCCTTTTTCTTCCCCAATTCCCACGCGTTGAAGTTGTTTGCTGCCACCAGTTGTTTAAATGCTTTCACCCGGCACTGGTAGAGTGCAAATTTTGGTATTTCTAGCTTTTGTGCTCATTGACATCTGGCCACGCCA